>SIXB01003994.1:0-19128 GCA_007018985.1 Anopheles bwambae
CGAGTGGGAAACGGGGAGCCACTAATTAGGGCTTATTCAATCTGCAAAAGGAAAAATATGTTTCCATCCCTTCAAAAACACAAGATGCAGGCGGATGAAGGAAAAGCCTGTCCGATCTCGCTCGATGTATGCTGCTGCCGGCTCAGCACAGCACACAAAAAGGAAAACGGCACCGCCACCGGCTCGATTGCGGGCGTTACTTTTGCAAATAGCTAGACTACAGTCCCCCCCCCCCCCAAACAAGTAGGCGAGATATGAAAGCTTTGCTGTCTGGGGAGCGCCTAATGATAAACATCCACCGCGTGTGACCTCATCACTCTGATTGAGCCGAGCTTTGAAGGTGAACTCGGATTAGGAGGAGGAGGAGAAGAAGTGCGAGAAGTGCGCGCCCAGCACGGCGGGGTGCACGAAAAAGAAAGCCCACTACAACCACCACCACCGAAACGTCCTGAGAATTAGATTTATTATTCATCATTGTGTCCGTTCGCCACAAAGCGCAAAACCACACAAAAAAATCGACCGAGAGCGAGAGAAAGAGAATGAGAGAAAGCGCACACTTGTCTGGTTGGGAAAAAATGCCGTGGAAAAACGGTGGAAAACTCCAGAGCTGGAATGTTATTCTTTTTTTCCGTGCGGGGTGCTTCGTGTCTCCCCCAGACACACACACGCACACGCACAAAGAGAGAAAAACCTAATTCACTTATCACGCAGAAGAAAAGAACATCTGACGTGACCGTTCCTGTGACCGGTGGATGCTGTGGTAGAAATCGCTTTTTTTTTGCAAACTTTTATCCCAAGCTCCCGTTTGGCCTCATGCAAAAGCGTGTGCTTTTATAAGCCGTGCTTTATTTATGTGCTGTTCACCATAGCTTTTTGGATTGAATATATATATTGGATGCTACGGGGAGTGTGCGTGTCCTTTCCGTTCGTTGAAGCAGAATGTTCTCGTCTCGTCTCGAGAAGAAGAAGGTATGAATCATTCCCGTCGTCTGTGCTGCGTCGTGACTTGTCTCGTGGGATTGTCACACGGAACATAAATGAGCTCAAACGGAGAGGGAGAGAAAGAGAGAAAGCGATGTAGAAGCACCAGCATTTAACCATACCACAATGGAACGAATTCCGTAAAGATACAGCCCCCAAAAACGCAGTGAAAAATTGCACCACGAATCACCTTACAAATCACGGTTGGAGATCGGCCCTGAAATCGGGCACAAACACACATATATAAACAAATTTTGCTTTCATTTTCCGAGGACGGGGTGGGCGGATGGTGGGTGCATAATCAAATTATGCGATACATCACATCCTCTCAGAGGCAGGAGTTGGTTTTCCTTCTTGACTTTGGTCTTTGGTGCCTCTGCTTGCATGCACAAAATATGTGAAAACTCTATGTTCATGTGTGTGTGCCTGTGTGTGTGTGTGTGATTGTATGTTTCTTTCCACTACTTTGTATGTATGATCTCACATTTTGTGTATTTTACCATTTTTTTTTCTTTCTTTCTCTCTTTTTCATGATTCCCCATCGGCACGGATTTATGCGAAAAAAAACGAACTCGATGATGATGATGCTCTATTCACGGTCTGCTGGTTGCATCCGTCGCTGTGCGCCCTCTCCAAACCATCAACTCTTTCACCCGCAACATACACACGCACACACACATACAGTGGGCAAAACATCGCTAATCACCAGGTTTATGTACGACAGCTTCGACAACACATACCAGGTAAGTGCGTTTTTTTTTTGGTTTGCGATGGGAATGTGGAAACACAGTGGATGAGAAGAAAGTGAAGATCGGTTCGTTGGATGGAAGGTCCAAAGAAGAGAAAGAAGAAAAAAAAACTGGAACATAAAGGTACTTCTTTCGGGGACCGTTTGAGGATGATGGAATGGAGGGATAATAGAATTACGCGTTCCACCCCTCCCCGAAGATCGGATAACCGTTGCCGTCGTCGACGTGATTTATGCTAGCCAGGGGTTGGTGTACGCTCTCCATCGAATATTGGCCGATTTCGATGATTTCCATGAGCGATGGTGGTGGTGGTGGCAGTGGTTTGTGGTTAACGCAAACCCTTCTCACCCTTCGCTCCCGATTCGGCATGCGATTCGTTGTTGACCGTTATTAGTCATGCGACCTTCTCATCTGCCCATGTTCGCTTCCTGTGTTCTTGTTTTTTGTTTGGTACAGGAAGCATATGATAGAGTTTTGAAAAAGTTTGATGGCATTTTGTCATCCATCAATTGTGCAGCCGTGGTGTGATTTAGTTTTTTTTGGGTTCAGATTGAAGCAGATGATGACTTTTTTGTGGTTTGTTCACTTTAGGGCGTTGGTTGCCATTTCGGATGTGCTGGTTTTTATTTATAATTTTGTACCTAAATGTATATTTTTGTGAGTAAATATAAAACTAGGATTTCGATTGTTATTGTAATTATTAGTTGAATCGATCAAATGATTTGTGACGGATCTGGTTCACTCCATAATCAGTATCTGAAATAACACGTATTTGGGTTTATCAGATTTTCCGGTCATCCATCACCTTGGGCTTTGGCTTAGTAACAAGATTGGTAGAGATGAGCTAAAATGAGAAAAGATGGAAAGTAATTAGGGTGTGCTTTAGAATCTGTCTCATGCGACAACCGGCAAATACAATCTATGGAGGTACCCAAGAGAAACCTGTCAGATGTTTTCACCCCTTACATATACATATAAATAATAATTTCTATAAACACGCATTACACTTGTATAATACAGGGTTTTCCGAGTCAATTTCCAATGTCAACAACAGTTTTCATTGCTTGCGAGGTGTTTTTCAACAGCTTGTATTTCCATCACAAACAATTTTCAGTTCTTTCGCATGATTCTCAACAAGATACAAGCAGGACAGAGTTTGACAGTTATTTGTGGTGTGTTGAAAATCATGTGGAAGAATTGATATGTTATTGTGATGCAAATGTAACACGTGACAACTGTTGGAAAACAGTTTGCAAGCGGTGAATATTGCTGTGCACGTTACAGATTGCAGATGGATGAAATTCCTATGTCTTTGATTAGTTTTATCGATGTCATAGGATTTACAAGCTTTGGGCAAAATATGGGAAATTGATCAGAAAAATAGAAAACAACATTTCAGCATCAAAAGGGACATTCATCTAGAAGTTGTGGGTTATCGTATGACTAATATCGCAGTAGTATTTTTTTTTTTTTTTTTGATAAATATAGAGAAACAGTCACGTTCGTTTTTCAACAGCTGTCAAACGTCGTCTTTGCATCACATTTATCAGTTCTTCTACATGATTTTCAACACGTCTCATGCTGGATTGAGTTTGATAGTTCTTTATCACTAGTTGAAAATCATTTGTAAGAACTGAAACTTTATAATGATGCCAATACATTGTATGACAGGTGTTGAAAATCATCGTATAGGTATGATCATTTTCGAGTCAATTTCCAATGTAAATAACATTTTTCATTGCTGGCGAAATGTTTTTCGACAACTCTCAAATGTTCTATTTGCTTCACAATAAATTTCAATTCTTCCACATGATTTTCAACACGCCTCAAGCTGGACTGCGTTTGACAGTTTTCTGTTAATCGATGAAAATCATGTTTAAGAACTAAAACTTAATTATGATGCCAATACAATGTGTGACAGCTGTTGAAAAACATATTGCAGGCAGTGAAATTTATTTTGCATTGACACATATGTATAATAGATATTGCGACAGAATTGGCTCCAGACATCAAATGATTAAGGTTGTGCCCAGTTGGAATTACATTTCTGCAATACATCTACTACTTTTGTGTACGAATGACACTGAAAGAATGTTTCAGGCGTCCGTTACATAGGGAAACCATGGAACCAACATCAGCAATCCATCATATCTGCCTTCATTCATTAGTAATAGAATGTAATATTCATCTCTCTCTCTCTTCTCTGTCACCTTACCAACCCCCATTGGAACACTTTCATCCTTCGAGCGCATTTTTTTTACTTTACCCCGGTGGTCCGAAGTGGGGAATCAATATTGAGCAGAGCGGGAATTGGGTTATAAAAATGGGTACTTTTGTCACTCGTCGACATTCTGAGCCTGGCACTGCCACTGTGTCGTTGCGCTATTTCTATGATGCGATGTTGCTACTGCTGCTGTTGATGGGTTGATTCCCACGTGTCCTTTGCCGGGCGTGTAGGAAGATGCTGACGTTGTTGTTGTTGTTGTTGTTGTTGATGGAACTGAGCTGTATTGTGAGCTGAATGCCCACGCGACGTTCGTGTTATCCTTGGATCGTGTTTCCTTTTCCCATCGATTTACCGAGTATCGAGTGTGGGTTTGGCGTTTCCCATGGCAAATGTCACTCGGGCAGAGCTAAAGCCAAAGCTATAGAAGGGGCTAAAGCCATAAACGAATAGTTTTCTATAAAATTCTAGACTTTATGATGCTAAAGGAAGTGACATCGCGGGACTTTACTTGCTCTGGAAGCACTGAAATTCCCTTTCGAGATACTTCGTTTTTTGGAAACTAGGTTAAGAGATGTGCTCGCGCTCTTGTATCCAGAGTTGACGCGTCTCAAACGCTGCGGACAGGCGTAATGTCTCTATTATGGTTTCGGTACGTTTTTTTGTTTGTAACTTAAATCCACATTTTTTCCACTCCCCAAAGCTCTGCTTTCTTTGTTTCTATGCCAAAGTGGATGCCTGTGTAAAACTCGTTACCCTGCTGCGCTTCTATAGAACATAAAATGGAAGACTAAAACTGTGTGCGCATTTAGCAATCAAGAGCAGGGCGGAAAATTGTATTAAAACTTTCCCGTCGATCTTCTTCGTCGGCTTGCCAAATTGACTTTTAACCGTTTCCATCTTTCGTGTTCAGTTCTAGAAACAGGAAGGTAAAAAACGCTCCCACACACACACACCGCAGTTTCTGAGACAGGTGCGTAATTAAGAGGCGTCTTAAGGTGGAGATTCTTGCGTGTAGGTTGCTCTGCCTGCTACCTTTTTACAGCGTGGGAGGACAAACAAACCCCGTGGAAAACAAAACTTTTCTCAGCGTATGCTTTTTTTGCAATTTATTTTTAACATCTGTTCTGACAGTTTTGGGCATAAGCTGTTTTGAGAGAAGTAAGAGCAAACGTTTAGCAAAGTGTGGCATTTTTAACTTGAATTATTGCAGGCAGTAATTTGTTTATATAAAATTAATTATTATTTTTAGAATTTACGTGTCGTTCACCCTAAGGAATATTTCTAAATTGATAATATATCCATCCACTGCTCCCGGTCTGCTGATCCCATTATCTAGTCGCGAAGGAGAACTGCTCCTCCCCTTCCAAGCTTGTCGGCCGTAGAATAAACAAGCCGCGGTCGCGGAAACCGTCGCGAAACTTGTGCAAATTAGTCAAGTAATTAATTACGACTTAACCTAATTACACTTCTCACGTAATACGTCCCAAGGATGATGGACTGGAATCGACCTCCTAACATTCCCGACATCTCTCTCTCTCTCTCTCTCTCTCTCTCTCTCTCTCTCTGCACCCGGCACATCCACTCCCCTGCGTCGAAGAAGTCAATTTGCCACCGCTGTGTCGATTAGTGTAAATTAAAGGATTTCTTCATGCGGTAAATGACCGCTGTCTTGTCGCTCATGGCATGATGTGCGGCTGTCTTGTCGGGGGGAGGATATATCTGTGGTGTTTCCTGCCGAGGAAGTGTCGATGATAGAGCGATTACAAGCGCAAGAAGAGAGCTGGTGGTGGTGGTGGTGTCCAGCAGAAATGGAGCCTCCTTCCCGGGGATGAATGTGGTTCCACGTGATGATGTGGTTTGCTTCTGAGGATGCACACATAGAGTTTGGCTTCATTATCTTCCCGTGCGGAGAGAGAATGAGATGTTTAATGTACGGGAAATCAAGCAGTCATTTCAATTTGTTTTGGGATGTGCAAGTATCGGTTGCAAGAGGTTGTAAGATAGTAAATGGGGTAAAATTAATTAGAATTGCACACTGTTATCTTTGGGGAATCTTTACCGTGCTTATTTCGTCGCGAATTTGCGGGGGTGCAATTTAACTCCTTGGTTTTGGTTTTGATTGAAGAAATAAAACCATCCCTAAATGATTTTCAATGAGAAATGGTAACTGAAATAATGAATAAACTCTTCTTAATGATCTATTTTCGTCATATCTTCATTTATATACACAATATTACAAGAATGAATTGTTTCGCGTAGTGTGTCTTACGTGGGAATTGAACCCACATCTGATCTTTTGAGAGCCGGTGCTGTTACCATCCAGACCATCCAGTGCCGCTCGTGGACATGATTTAAATCTCAATTTAAACGAATAAGGTAATCCAGTTGGGAATTCCACAGATCAATCATTTGATATCACAGGTCACAACATGTTTTGCTACGGTAGCAGATAGCATATCAGACTGCACTAAGATGATATTAAGTTTATTGTTAATTACATCATCTTCTTCATTGTAGTATCGTTTCAACAGGTATTTGCTGTAATGCTGTATTGATATTTGTGAAACTATTTGTCTAAAAACGTATCAAACTACCATTTCTAATATGATGTCCTCATGCTATTGTGATATCATCTGGTGAATTGCACTTCAACTTCTGTAGTCTTCAGAAGATTAAAGTTCTGCCCCTAAATCACAGTCCTCCCATCGCAAACGGCCACGTAATCAAATGGCAAGAAGCTGATGACAAATCCTGCCGCGCCCCACCTGTTCGAAATGGGGGTTTAACCCCCTTTAACACTACTCGCCCATTTGCTCTGGTGATAAGAAACGGTGTGAAGGTTTCGGCAAAAAAGGTACTATATTGAACGGCACAAAAGAGGGCCAGCAGTGATAACGATTACGCCCGCCGCCGACCTGGTAATCGTGTGTGCTGCTGATTCATTGTGCGCGCGTATGTTAAATAACATTCCCCCAAACCAGCTAGCGAAATGCATTCGATTGACGTTGTGTGACGGCGGGAATTATAAGCCACTTTAAAACAAACCAAACAAATGAATGTAGAATGTTAAGCATGTTTTACGTTATTGTTTTTTTTGGGAAGGAAATGGGTAACTTAACACTCCAAACAGTGATATCATTCAACGCTCCGACCGCCCCAAAAACACAAGACCTTGTGTGACAGGTTCCTGGTGTGTGTGTGGGGCGTGTCCGTGAGTAATGTTACCGTTAAAAAGTTTTTTTTTATTATTCGAAAGTACGCAAGAAACTCCCTTTTCTAACAACGTGCCCGTTCAAGTGGGTGCCACGTCATAAAGCACCCATTTGTAATTCATTAGCCAGCAACTTTATCATCACCCCGTTCGCACAACCTCCGCCAATTCTCCGATGACTTCTAGCCAAAGCTCTGAAGAGCTCGTTCCGTTCTTTATTTCACTGTTTGAACAAAGATATGAGCTCTAAGTTCTGCTTACAATTTCAATTAGCATAATCCGGCACTGACTGCTGCAGCACCTCATGATGTAACTTTTTGCCCGCTGTTTTTGCCTTTTTATTCCCTTTTCCATTCCCATATTCCATATCCGCCCAGCCAGCGCGCAGTACCAATTGCGAACGAATGAAGTAATTTGCCGCTCACCTCCAATCGTGCGTCGTCCGAAGAGATTGAATCCTGAATTATTCAAGACGCTTTTTCCACCTACTTCTCGGCTTCACGCGTGCGACGGGAGGGTACTAAACTTAAAGCTGTGTTGCAATACGCATATACACACACACTCGGGAAAGAAGAAAAGAAGGAGGAGAAGTTGGAATAGAACGAAATTCCTCATCAAAGCGAAAATTAGAAGCCTGATGAGCTTCGGATTCATTTGATGTTTCCTTTTTTTGTTTCTTGCTAACCAGCACCCGACCGACCGGGTGCGCTTTACAGGGTTTTTCGAGTCAATTTCCAATGTCCACAACATCTTTTATTGCTTGCGAGAGGTTTTCCAACAGCAGTCAAATGTTATATTTTCATCATAATGATGTTTCAGTTCTTCCACATGATTTTCAACACGTCTCAAGTTGGATTGAGTTTGACAGTTCTTTGCGATGTCTTCGAAAATCATGTGTAACCGTCCAAATAGACATACAGCGACAACGTCGCGCGCGACGACGTCGCGCGCGACAAAAGGTAGCTCAATTTTGCAAACAGAGCTACTCGTCGCGCGCGACAATTTTGCTTCATCCGAAATAATCGAATTATCTAGTTTTTTTACAAGCCAGATTAATGCCAAACACAAAAAAATAGATTTGAACACATTTTAACCTATTTTGTGTGTTTTCAAATATAAAACAAGTTGGTTGACTGAGTCAAATGAGCTACTTTGATCTACAGAGAGTGAAATTTTGAGCTATTTTTCGTCGCGCGCGACGTTGTCGCTGTATGTCTAATTGAACGGTAAGACTGAAATTTTATTATGATGCAAATACACCATTTGACAGCTGATGAAAAACATCTTGGAGGTGGTGAATAACGATGTGCACATTCAAAAGTGAACCGAAAAACCCTGTATTCTGGCACTGAAGTGGGATTGAAATACGTTTGTACGATCTGCGCAAGGGAAAGAATTTCATTGGCTTAGCTTTCCATCTGTTCTGCAATTAATGTGGTGTTGCTCGTTTATTTCGTTTCATGTTCGATTGAAGCTGTTGAAGCTTTTCGAAAATGATTTAAATACATCAAACGAAAGTGCATAGAAAATAGACAAAAACCCATGAGACACACGGTGAATCGTTTCTTGATTGCGGGGGAGAGAGAGAACACGATCACGGTTGTAAACAAATTTATCACACCCCAGGTGAAAATGGTGTATCCCTTTCTTCCGTTCCCTATTACTTTTGTGGTATTCGAAGAAAAAAAGATGGGACTTCCCCTTTTTTGTTTATGGCATAACGCATGGATCCCCTTTTTTTGCATTATTTTTTTTTTACCACCCAGGAAAAAAGGCCATACAATAGAGATTCCCACCCCGGGTTGTTGGGTCGGTGTATATTAGTAAACACACAGCCGCGACCGTTTTGCGAAAGCCCTTTTTCCGTTTCTGCACATTTCAATTGACGCCACCTTCCGCTGGAGAACAAAAGGAGCGGAAGTTTGGGATGGAAAAAAAGGAACGAAATTTACATTGTGTGCTGGTGGCGCGACTCTCGGCACTAGAGAGAGACGGGTTGAGTTTTTCTTTTTATGTTTTGCTGGTGCTAAAAAAAAACAAAGATGAAAGGGGGGGAAAATACACATGTTTATGGGCGACAGAAGCGACGCGCCGTTAAGCCTAGCGATTTCGTTCGCCACTTTACGCAAAAATATAGAGCAC
Source organism: Anopheles bwambae (assembly GCA_007018985.1). Lineage (NCBI taxonomy): Eukaryota > Metazoa > Arthropoda > Insecta > Diptera > Culicidae > Anopheles > Anopheles bwambae. The sequence continues at coordinate 9,311 of SIXB01003994.1, forward strand.
AAGCTTCTCGGTCGGTTCCGCAGAAGGATGGAGACGGTTTATTGGCAAACAATTTTCACTACATAACTGATGGTGGTGCTTATACCCCCTGGACTGTTTGGTAAAAGTGCTTCGCAGGAATTCGTTGGTGTTTTTTGCCGATGCTGTGCGCCGTCGGTTCGGAAGGAATTTGTTTGGCCGGATTGTTTTATGTGCAATAATCATGTTCTACTTCGCTACTACTCTCCCCTTTTTTTTAGTGCGCTTGAATTAACTGCTTGTTTGAAAGAGAGAAATTTGTTTACCCCGGGAGTGCGATATCAAATGGATTAAATAACTTTAAGTAGTGGTGGCTAGTAAAGGACGAGCTGGACTTGGGGCCTCAAATCTTTACTGCGTTGAGCCAGTCATTTTCTTGTGATGATATTGTAATGTATTTTGACAAATTACTCATATTTTGCCAACAAATTGTAAAATGTTTTTAAAAACTCGTTCAATATGTCTTTTGACTCGGTCCAAGCAGAATAGTTTTCTACAGTGCAAAACGTAATTATATGGTCATTCTGGTTTATTTTTTATTTGATCACAAATATTCGTCTTTGGAATGAAATGGAAATTTGTACTCAATGGAATTTAAAGAAATGCACAATATGAGTGGGTGTGTCAGAAATCTACTAAAGCTTCTTTTTATCATTATTTCATACTCTCGAAAATAAATGACAGAATAGCTACGATAACCAATATACCAAACATTCCATTTAACACAGTTGTAAAGCGAAATTTCTTCCGAAATTTTAACCTCAAACTGCTCATCATTTAATAAATAAAAAGATTTATCGGTTAAAGAGCAGATTGTACTAAAGCTTTAACATTATTTTTTTTTATTTAAAAAATAAACGAAATTTACCGAGTCTACCTTGGATTTTTTGTCATTTACAACATGATTTCAAACCAGCAACTTCAATCTGTGATGTCTCAAAACATATTTTTTACCGCCATTTTCATATTTATCAGTGCAAACTAACTCGACTAAATGCATGATTTGTATTTTTACATGGTTACATGCAGTTCATTTCCAATGTCAACAACATTTTTTATTGTTTGCAAGATGTTTTTCAACAGCTGTCAAATATGGCATTTGCATCACAATCATATTTCAGATCCTCCACATAATTTTTAACTCGTCTCAAGCTTGAGATTGAGTTTGACAGTTCTTTGTGATGTGTTGAAAATCATGTGTAAGAACTGAAATTTTATTCTGATGCCAATACGCAATGTGTGACAGCTATTGGAAAACAAATTGGGGGCGGTGAATAATAATGTGCACATTCGGAAGTGACTTAGAAAACTCAGTATGATCCCGAATTATCGTTTTTACACAATCATCGAGCGTGTTGAATTTACTTTCCGTAAACATATAATTTCAATAATTCATTAATTATTGTAAACATGGAATGAAACTCATTTGGCTGCCAAAATCTATTTCAGGACGTATTCATACGAGTATTGATGATCTTGTCTTGTCATCTTGTGACGTTATAATCTGGTGCATTTGTCATATGTTCTACCCTATGAAAAACCTTGCAAGAATAATAATAGACATCTAATGGAGTTGTTTTATCGTGCTTTCATGATAAAATATGATATGTTAAAAATAATATATTTACTTTAGCTCCTTAAACGATAATCATATAGCTATGCCCCGTACTGTTGAGCCAAACATTCCTTTAGGGACAACCAGGCAAACAAGCCCAAAAGCAAATGAAATGTGATCAAGACACATTTTTAAGTAAAGTTTTAGGATACATCGTTGGATAAATTGAAACCATAAACCATGTTTGAAAAATGTTTAAAATGATGTCATCATCAGTCGAAAATCATATTGGGGAAGGCCAAAACATTATTTTGAACTAGAACATGTGAGTTGTCAAAATACTTTTTTTTAAACATCAATTTTTATTACCTTTTTTACTTTTTGTTTTACCTTTATTGGAATTACGATTTCGAGAGTACGAAAAATAAGTCACACTTTTACGACCGGTTTTTATCATGATGTATGTTTCTGTTTGTTGCTTTTGCCTGTTTTGGTAAAATATAATTTAAAAAATCCTTATCACGTCCTTCCCTCCCCCTTACCGGTTACAACTCTACCTCAAAGCTCAGCAAGAGGGAGAAGCTTTCAACTCCATTTTTGCGGCTGTTTTTTTCTCCCGCTTGCTACTAGAACCGGTGCTAATAACTTATTTTCCTTATCCCTTTCATCTCATCTCGGCCCATTACTACCCGCTCTTAATGTGCAGCGTCTGGCACACGCTCTCGGCCTCCCACCGGATTCGCCCCGCTCTGTTTTCCTCCTGTAAAACAAAACAGAACGATGCTATGTTCCATCATCTGTCGGTACACACACCGACCAGGTTTTCTTGTGTATGAGGAGTAGTAGTAGTACATCATACGCGAAAATTCGAAACGAAGACAGGAAATGGGTGGGTGTCGGGCTACATTACTTTACCGAGGGTGCGCACTCATTTCAATGTTCTTGTTGTTCCCTGCGCCGTTCCGACATCCGGTCGACAAACAACAACGGTTGGCGGCGGGCGGGGCGGCACACCTTTTCGGGCCGAGAATACATAATGCCGGGGTGCCGATTTTTTGGTGTACCGTACGCAAGGTACTCACATTGAGACTAACTTGCCTCATTTTCATCCACCTCAGGAATGGACAATAAAAGAAGAAAAAAAGCTTAAATGAATTTCGGAGCTTTCCAAGGCGCCCTCAGCCCAGGTCCTTCCGTTGTGCTTTGTACGCTTGGAAAAGGGGGCAAATTTTGGGGGAAAACTTTCACAGCGAGAAAACAGCATAAGAACGTAAATAATAATTCATCCGGAAACCACCCGGAACTGCCTTCTATCTCTCGTGTGGTGGTGGAAGCAATTTTTCTGCTTAGTGTCGGAGGTAATTTTCCGTGTCGGTGGGTCCGTGCTTCGGTGCGGGCGCGCTTTGGAGTTAGCTAAACTCTGACCACCTCCCAATTTTGAATGGGAAATGGCCTTTGGTCTTTACATCTTTGTGTGTAACTTTACAGAATAGGAACAAGAAGAACCTTTGATTGTAGAACCAGAAATGAAATTTTAAACAGAAACGAACAATTTCGATAAGAAACTTTACTTGACGGCAGCCTCGGTTTTGCAGCAATAGAATGGTACGCCTCGGGGCAAATATGGAACTTTTGCCAAGCTCGAGAAACAACCCTTTTCAATCGTAATCGATCCGTAGCACTGGCGACGACCGGCACAACGCATTTGGAGTGCCGCGCTTCGCTTCACTTTCGATCCAGTGACGTCCTTCAGACAATAAAACCACCTCCAACCCCCCGGCCACTGCCACCTACGCGAAACATTCATCACGGTTTTGCCCTGTGTCGACCGGTCCTGCAAGCGCACGAGGCGGAGTGATGTGAAATTAGATCATTAAAATGTATGCGGAGACATGATGTCGCCCCACGCAAAGTGCAAACCATATCGGCGACCGGGGAACAGCAGAGTACACATTTCAATGTACGTACGACCGGCCAACCTCTGCCCGGGACTCTCCCTCCGGTTGATTCGGTTGACATAAAGGTTCCGGCCATTTTAGCAGCTCAGTTCGCTTCCCTTGGATTCCGCAGCCCTACCAGACTGTCGACGTCGTTGCGTATCGATACACTATATAGCCTCACTGAACCTGTGTGTGGAAGTGTGTGGGATGTGCTGTGCTTACATTTTGAAACAAGGTTTTTGGAGCTCCACTCCCTGGTCGGTTATGTGTGGCTCGAACATGTGTTAAATCACACAAAAGAATTGCTTTTGCAACAGTGTGGTTTAGAATTTCGCTGCTCATCGGCGCCATCGATGCCTTCGAGAGCAGATCCTGCCGAAACAATTGGGTGGGCGCCGTAAAAGGCACAATTTTGCGTCCTTTGGCAAAGTGGAATCGATGCGTGTAAAACGAGATGATTGATCCACTCTCGGCATGGAATCAATTTGACTCGGGGTGTGGTTGTGGTTCCGATACTACGAAGGTAGAGTACATAAAACAGTATCTTTGTGTTGGGGAACCATTTTCCCTTTGCTTTTAGACGGAGTTTGCGTAAAATAAGACATTTTTTTGGTAAAAATTGCCTAATAATGATGGCAAAAGTACTTATTACAAAAGGAAAGGCTTCAACAAAGTTTGAAGCAGCACCACAGTGCCGTAAAAGTAAGCATTACTGATGACTAAGAATAAAGAAAAAAGTTGTTGTTTGCCTAATTTTCATCTCAAAACACTTTATTACCCAAAGCGAGTCTTCAAGTATTTAAATGTCCAAAATAAAATGGACAGTACCTTACATAAAACTTACGAAATGTTTATTTTTGCAATACATTATTAGGTATTCACTGCCTTTTAATCGCTTTCATTGTGCCAAACAGTTATATACGGTGCAATGTAGAGTAAAGCTGACAAATTTGAAAGTAAATAAATTAAGGAAAACTACTGGGTGCAAACACAATCTTAAAAACATTCGAAATACGCTATGAAACATCTTAAACTTTGTCTTTCTTTTCTTATATTTTTATTAGTTACCTGTAAAAAGTTCTGGTCGTTCTAATTTCCAAGTCCGGATTCAGGTCTGGCTTAGATTTTAATACGCGACCTTCGTTGTGCCAAATCGTACCGTTGGCACCATACCACTGTACTGGACCGGATTAGTAGACGTAAAAACGTGGTTTGTTGATTCATTTCTATGAATACGATTATGCACACCAGTATAATTGTTAAGAAGTTTATCAAATGTTGTGAAATTTGTGAATAATGTTGTAGTAGTTTATTTACTCTACAAAAAATTATATAAAAAAAGGTTTAATCCAGCACGTATGTAAATGTTTTACGCCTTTGCTAACCGTTTTTTCGTGATGGTGTTTCTCTGTCGACTGACCCACAAATCCAACGCTACCCAACACGTGCAGCTTCCCTGCTCATACCAAAACGCGATCGTTAAGCAGCATGTTGTTCCGTCCGAACCCGCTTCATGCCGTTTCGTGGCGGTACAATTTCCGTGGCCAGAATATTCGAGGTGTTATCGTTTTATTTATTCAGTTTATAACTTTGGGATGCATTCCACGGCAACAAAAATGCAGCAGCAGCAGCAGCACAGAGTTCCACAGTGTTCCTCTTTTGTGAAAACTACCCGCCGATTTTATGTTTGCTGCTTTTCCCACTCCCCAGCTGACACAAAAGCGGGCTAGAGAGTTGTGCTGGCGGTTGCACGTGCACCGGAGGGATTTTCAAGTGTATTTCAAGTTGTGCCTGCCCGAGCTCGAGTTCAAGTGGCCGGGTTAGTGGGGAGAGAGTTGCTGCTGGTGCTCGTCTTCTTCTCGACCCAAGAGTGCAATACTTCCCTCCGGGACCGAGCCGTGTGCCCCTTTATTCCCCTTGCTTTCCCTGTGTCCTGTAAGCGTTGAGAGAAAAGCACCTATTACGCCATCAAAACATGGTTCGAGGACCCGTGATCGACCTCGTCTCCCCTCGGGTGGTGGTAGGTTGTGTAGCGATTCAGTCCACGGGTTTCGCCTCGGTCCGGTGTCGGGCTGTGACGACCCACTCTCTTGCCCGGAGGAGCAATTTTCCAATTTTATTGCACACAACAGCGCGCACATGGCGGGCGAACTCGCGCTGCGCTCCGAGTTATTTATGTGTCGCAAAACGGAAAGCGAATGATAAAAACTGACAAAACATGCTCATTAAACTTTTGCCCCGGTTAGTTTGTTTGCTAATGTTTGTTTGTTCGGTGTTTGTTAAGGTGCGCGAGACGTGCGCCACAAAAGCCCTGCCGAAGCCAAATGTATCTCAACTGAAATGTGTATTATCATGAACGCTTATGATTCATCATTAAGCGGGAGCATTTTCATTACCAAATTTAACTCTCCTGAATGGTCTTATCTTGTCGGTCATTCAGAAGTGCTCCCTGTGCTAAAATTATGCCTCCACACCGTCTTCATCTTGCACGATGCACACAAAATATACCCAACAGAGCTATTCCACTGTGTGTTGTGTGTTATCCGCTCGGCCCCTCTAGACAAAGTGTGCTCATTATTCTTCTAACCTCCAGCATTTTCCAGAATCGACTTCCGGGAGTGTTTGTGCATGCGTTGGTTCTTTCTTTGATGAAGCGTACCACCACCGTTCATCTGTAACCAAGAAATGGCAAGAAAGGAACCTATCCAACAGCTCTCCCGTGTGTTTTCTCATGCATATTAGATGATCCATATTTATTTGCCCTGGAAACGCTTTGAAGCACGCGCGGCGCCTGTTTTTCCCAGACGCAGTCTGGCCCACACCCCAAAACCCACCGTCAATGGGCCTCGGCACAGTAGCAAACTGTACCATTCCTTTAATAGGCTTTATGGGAGTCGAAATAAAAACGGCGCGCGAGAAAAGGTGGCTTACTCACGGCATGTCGATTTACCTTCGGCTTCTACGTCTGGCGTCTTGTCTGTGCCCAAACCAAAAGGACACAGCTCGGTCAGCTGGCTGGTCCCCCCCCTGGAAGCCCCTGGTCCTGGGATGACGCCATCGATTGGGAAGATTTATGCGCGTTCGTGTTTTATCGATCCGACGCTACTTCAACCCATGATGGTGCGTTTTCGTGTCGGTACGGACGGAAATGATACTTTAATAGTCGTCCCCATCGGGACACGTTCCCGGGATGAGGGGAGGGGTTTCAAGAAGGCATGTAGGAATGTTGCGGCTCTGTGAAGTAAAATCCTTGAGGCCTGCCACGAACCTCCGCCAGCAGAAAGAACGTTGGTTCCATCTGCCGTACGAGCACAACGTACCGAGCCTGTGGCAAACCAGTCGGAAATGAGATATCCGATAGACCTGAGCACACGACCCCGGGCCATATTTGCGTCCGCATGTTGGTGAAGTGTGGCCATAATTGGCTTTGGGTGTGTGCGATTGATTGAACAGCGCGCTTCAACAACGTTCGGCAACGATGGGCTTTGCGTCGTAGTGCAATCTTCATCTTGTGTCAATGCAGTTGGTGATGGGTACAGTTGGCAAAAATCCGGAGTCGATTCCGATCCGATTCCGATAAATTCGGAACTGACTATGGAAGATAGATCCGCCCAGCATTATCCGGCGTCGTCTGAAGTCGTCCGAAGTCGCCGGAGGCGTCGGGAGTCATTTCGGAGTCGTCTGAAATCGTCCGGAGTCGTCCGGAGTCGTCCGAAGTCATTCGTAGTTGTCCGGAGTCGTTGTGAGTCAGAGTCACCCAGAGTCGCCTACAGTCGTCAGGAGTTGTCCGGAGTTATCCGGAGTTGTCCGGAGTTGTCCGGAGTTGTCCGGAATTATCCAGAATTATCCAGAGTCGCCCGTAGTCGTTCGAAGTCGGAGTCGTACCGAGTCGGATGACTCAGGACCACTCCGAACGACTCCGGATGACTCAGGACAACTCCGGACAACTCCGAACGACTCTGGTCAATACCGGACGACTCCTACTCCGAACGACTTCGGGCGACTACCGGATAACTCCGAACGACTCCAAACGACTACGGACAACTCTGGGCGTAACTAGTGGCTCAGATTTGCCAAAGTCTACATCGGACTAATAATAGCCAAAGTCGGGTCGCAGACGTGAGTGCGCTCCAGCGAGCACATCACTAGTTGGGAGAGCGATGCATGGAATCAAATGTTGATGAAAAAAGGGCCCACAGCGCATAAATGCTTGTTTTCTTCCGTTTAAACTAACGCATTCCTTTTTACTCTTCTTCTTCTGATTTGCAGGCCACGATCGGTATAGACTTCCTCTCGAAAACGATGTATCTAGAGGATCGAACAGTGAGATTACAGCTGTGGGACACGGCCGGCCAGGAACGGTTCCGGTCGCTGATACCATCCTACATTCGTGATTCAACCGTAGCAGTAGTGGTGTACGACATTACAAGTAAGTATTGGAATGACAGGTCGAGTAGATAGGCTCCCCCTTTTCCCGGGGGGAGAAACACGATTAATGCAAACGCCTTTTTGATCGAGCATATTTTAGTAAGACTCGTCTCTTCCCATATACTCGCTTGAGTGGTGCTGGTACAGTTGCTCCAAGAACTCTGAATGCTTTGATTCATATCCATAAATCATGCAAGGTTTTGGGGGGCGCACTGTTGTGCTACGAAGACGTCTGGTGTCTCACACCGTACACCATTATGACCGAGTAAGAAAAGTCGTTCGGAAGATGACGTCCGTCGGAGGAAGTGCTGCTTGCGATTTATTGAGATATTCCAGTGACCTTTCTGCTGTCGTCGGGCAAGGGGCTATGGACTAACGTTGAGTCATCCCAGAGCAACCTCAGGGGTTTGACATTTTCGGCGTTGTTAGTATGTGTGCTTTTCACATCACTTCTTGTGCTTTTTTGCAGAGAGAAAGAAAGAGAGCCCGTTGGGCAAGTGCGCGCCCACTTGTTGTTTGTTTGGCGTGCAATTACGACTCAAGTGCACGTTTGCTGCAGAGGTGGAGTCTCATAGGAGGGCCTTTTTTTCTTTGCTATACACGCTTGTAATGTCGCAAGAACTCTCACCACCGGGAGAGGGCAACGGTGCGTTTGTGCGTTCGCGCTGATTGGAAAATATCTTTACGACGAAAAGAGCCACAAATTGTTTCCCCGTTGGCGCTAGGCACACTTGTGTGGCAGGCTTCTTATCACCGTTGACACAGTTAGGTCTGCCTCGAGTGGTAACGATTGCCGTAACTCGATTGGTAATCGTAAAATGGGCCGCCGTGCTTTGTGGATGTAACTCGAAATGCTTTGGAAGCAAGATCTAGAAAGTTCTCTAAATTTGTGCGAATTTTTTTGTGATTTTGGTAGTATTCAAAGAATTGGTTCAGAGGTGTCAAACTCTTTTGTTGGACTCGACTTAATTCTATTTATTTATAAATTTTATAGATAATATGTTCAAAAGATTTTTGGGGGAGATGAGAATGTTAGATCAAAACTGGAAGCGTTGTATGTAAAATCAAACATTTCAATGCCGCAATTCCTTATTTCTGATATAATCGATTTAGAGCGGCTTTTTTTTTAATTTTCCATTCGATTAAATTCAAAATTGCCTACATTTTGTTTTGGAAACGGACGAATGTTTGAACAATCCACTCCAATTCTTCCCACGCATCATTCCAAAAACCTGTTGAACCAAATGATCCATATCAACACCTCCAATATATCTGTTAGTCATACTATCCCCCACCTCCGGACATGACTCCCTTCGTAAATACCTCTGCTCTCGTGCCGCGTCATGCGCTTGGCATACAGTTTTATTAAATTTATATTTTTTCCACTGAATGAAAGTGAAACATTTACCCACAAATGCGGCACGTGTGGTGTGGGGATGGTGTTACGCGCGAAGCGGTCAATATTGTCCAAACCTATCACGCGGCTATGGCTCATCGGTCGGCAGATGGATAGGACGCTGCGATTCAATTAGTTTCGCCGTGTGTGTGTGTGTGTGTATGTGTGTGTGTGACTCAATCGGTCACGCATCAGCAACGATCAATTTCACGCGCTTTATCATCATCCTCCATTGCACAACAACATTTTGATGATTCGCTCGCTTACGCTGTACCACTGTGACCCGATAGAGAGTGTCACTGTTTTATGACTTGCAGCTTCTTCATAGAGCGATGCTTTTTTTTTTGCTTAGAAAAGTTATGAGAAAGATGCAGACAGTGACCTGACGTGTCATCAAATGCACATAGTGCCACCAACAAAAAATCATTACGCGATACACGCGGGCTGTGCAATAATGGCATGTCTTTGGGGGAGGATAAAT
>SIXB01003995.1:0-19130 GCA_007018985.1 Anopheles bwambae
TCTACCGGGAGAGCATAAACTCCATTTATGCCGTTCCGCTCGGTGGGCCTTTTAATCAACATTCAGACTTCAGAAGCCGGCGTTTTGGACTGTTTCGCGAACCGGCGGCAGCCAGCGTTTGGCGGCGGTGAGGTAAGCAAGATTGGAATTATCTCCAGACCGACAGACCGTCGAACGGTGGGCGTGGGTATTTGGGTGTTTATTTTACGCCGAACGGCCGACTCTTGGGAGGAGGACCGAACAGAAAAAGAAGAAAACGAAGCAAAACAGACGATTCGTTGGGCTGCGATGATGCTGCTTTGATAAGCGAATTGAGCAGTCGCGGGAAAACGACGAACCACTCCTTCTATCGGCGGGAAGGTTTATCTTCGGTACGCATAACGACTTTATCAAACATTTGAATAAGCAGCCCAATGGCGGGAGAAGAGGTTATCGGAGGGACCGCATCTAAATGTGTGCTTGATAAATGCAAAAGCTTGGCAGATAAATCGTTGCTCGGAAATTGGAAGAAGATAACCATTGAAGAGTCGCACAACAACTCCCGTTTGGTGTTTGGAAATTGTTGTGCAATTCTATGCAAAGTGCTTTAAAATATCGTTAGAAAAGGAACTTAACCTCATTCTCCGAAATTATACTCAGCCATCTGGGAACGATCACGTCCCAAATGGGAAACGGGTTCTGGACATGCACAGCAAGATTTCAATTCGATCAAATCTAATCAGAACCCAAACTCCCATCACTACCATATTGCAAAGCAATCTGTTGCATCCAATGGGAAAGCAAAAAGTATAAAAAATAAACCGCCCTATCCGGATGCATCTCTGCAATTACCAATCCGTGAAACGAGAAAAGATAATCGAAATTGATTTCTTCGTGCTTCGTGATCTAGCTCGATGATGTCATCCGGTTGAGATATATCACACTTTTTTGTTGCTAGAAAAAAATATTGTTTCCTGCTACACTGCACGTGCACTCCCGTTTCTGGTGCGCCATCATCAACGCGCGCTGATGCAATTTCCTGTGGGCTACGAGATTCATGATTCCCAATATCGATTTCTCAAATGCGGGACGAGTATCTCGCTGGAAACGCGTTATGCATTGCGGAAACGCGTTTTACACATATACGCAAATACACACACACCAACATATGAGGCCACTTTTCGCCCGAATCCATACTGGCAAAGGGAAGCTTCACACCCTTAATCGCTAATCAATAACGCATAAAAACTAATGCAGCTATTAAATTTTCAATAGCAATTTTCCGGCGACTCGTTTCTGGCGGCCCACCCAGACGACGAAACCCCTTATGCCGGCGCCGGCCCGTTACGACGGCTCTGCAAAACGTTGCTGCATTGTGTGCTTTTTGTTGCGAAGAAGCAGTGAGTCAGAGTGAGAGGGGCAGTTTGTAAGGGCAAATGTACGATTCGTGTATTCGTGTACGTGCAAGTGTTGAAAGCGCGCTAATAAACTGCGCGCACACGACCACACGACACGGTAGTATAAAACGCATGTCGCAAGTCGTTTAGCTGCGTCAAACTACTGCGCTGCACACACACACACACACACACACACGCTCATACACATACACGCTCACTCACATTATAAGCTTACACGAGCGATAGCGGCACGTAATGAGGTAGTAAAGGAGAAATTAAAATTACATCCAACTGGATCCACAATGCTCGATGGCACCTGGGGAGGGTAGCAGAGTTCGAGAGCATATTAATGATGAATTTGGTATGTGCTAGCGTCAAGTTTAACGCATTTCTTGAAACGGGGAGTTATGTAAAATACTGAGCCCTTAGTCCATGTTGGTATCGTAAGATTTTGTGTTTTTTTTTTTAATTCCCAATGTACATTTATGACAAAAGAGATGAGTTGTGAAGTATTCGCAATGCGCCGGAATGTACTCCCCTGTTCAGAAATTTCAAGACTGAACGTCAAATGATTGGGTTTTATCATACAAATTTTAGGTGACATTACATTGCCCGCCTGACATATCAATCTGGAAATAATGTCTAAATTTAATTAACAGTAAAAAGTGTTTAAAGTACATACAAGAGCTAAAAATATTACCAAAATGCATTTAGAAGGCAAATGAATCTCCCAAACAATTCATATAGCAAAGCCTGGATCAATTTGGAGCGACAAATCGATACAATTTCTGGCCTGCATAGTAGTAGATCCTTCAAATCGGATGAAATATCTTTAAAATGATTATGAGGACTTAACTATTTACGATACAGGAGTTTATTTATTTGTAAAACACGTTTACTAAGAATTTAAATGATCTCCACCAATAACGTCATCCATGAATAACGTAACTCTGAGAACAACGGACGGACAGAAAAACTTACAAAAGGATCGTCGCACAGCGACGACCGCACTGGCACGTATTCGAATTTAAATGCACGCTTTTGATGATAATGGCATGCAATTGACGACAGGTGACGACACTCGATTCGAAGCAAATGACACGAGATTCAGATGTAACGCTGGAAGTAGGTGTAATGCCACTCCAATTCCTTTCGAACCCAATTCGTTTTAACCAAACAGGAAATGGAGTTAATGCAGTGAGCAGTGCTGCAAAATGACATGAGTAACACGAGATTTTCACCAACGAAAACAATGAACATATCCGTGGTAGCTTGATGCTCATTGCTGATAATCAATAAAAGTGCGTCATGACATGCTGAACGCGACATGCGAATTATTGAGTCCAACGCGATACTCTGACTGACAAGCTTAGCTTAATGCCGGCGCAATCATAATCATGATTTTTTGTGGCTGTGAACAGTGCTGCCAAATGCCACTGTTTCAGTCATCAACACTCATGACTAAAATGAAGCTCAAATCAGATCACGTACACAACTGAGATGATCAGTGACGATACTCAAACAGTTGGAGAATCAATCACATGCTTGGTGACATTTAGTTTAGCACCCAACTTTTGGTAACGACATTTTTGTCGGCGATAATCACGACATTATTCGAATATACTTGGCGCGTGGGCTCTAGCAACAAAATGAGCATGCTTTCTCCCTCTATCTGTTTTGATTATCTGTCGGGTCAAACAGAGCGAGAAAACATGCTCATTTTGTTTCTTGGAATCTTCGCACGCACTGCATATTTCCCACGACCATCGCGATGATCACCGACTGAAAATATCGCGACCAAGTGACTGACCAAGAGTTGGTTGCACACAATGTCACCAAGCATGTGATGATCGCACCAACTGTTTGAGGCTCGCTTCTGATCATTACAGTAGAGTTCGTGACGCTGACATTTTGTTGTTGTTTCAGCCGGAATTTGTCATGACTATGTCAGTGACATTTTGCAAAACTGAACACAGCAAAAAAAGTCGTGACATAGTGACTGATCAAGCGATGGTCACAAAAATGTCATGAGCATGTATTAGTCACACCAACCAGTGACATTTTGCAGCACTGGCAGTGAGTCCCCTTTTATTCGCCAGAGTTGATCATTGGCCGTAATTTTATGGATACATACATCGAAAACGCAGCCGAAACTCCTGGAAACAGTATCAATTTTATTAGCATTTTTTGCGTTACGTAGCTGATGGATGACGCCTTGTTAAGAATGAAGCAAAATTTTGCATTGTTTAATTTAAATTAAAATTTTGACTCGAATTCTCTTTAATACGAGTAACAAACATCTGTGATGTGCTAGTTACCAAGTGTGACTCTTTTTATCCGAATAGCTTCAACCATCGTCCAACGAATATACCATTATCATTTTCTGCGTGGTATCACCCATTTGAATCTTTATTAGCGCATTGGTTTTTTTTTTAGAAAACAGAGCAACAAACCATACACCGTTCGGCTCAAAACAAAGCGAAAGCTTAATTCCATCATAATCAGTTAAGGTTAAGTGGACTAAGCTTCACCACACAAAGGAAAACTTTCCCGCTCGCTTTGTTTCGCTATGGCAGATTGGTTCCGGCGGCAGTGCCTGATTGGCTGCTGCTGATGCGTTGACTGATAAATGCACCGAGCAAAGCTAAAAACCTCTCTTTTGTTCAAATATTTGCTCCCCCGCCACTCGTTACATTCGCCATTTCGGCTGCATCCCCGACCACGGCCCACCCTGAAGCATTTGCACATACTCGACCAAACTCGGAAACGGATACGGAACCGGGCGACCAGCGTCAGTGGAAGCAACAAGCGTGGTGGTCCGAAAGTATTTGGTCCAAAAATTCCCACCCGAAACGGACACCACCAACGCCTGATGAAGTTGTGTGTGTACAGATAGTGCTGTACACGAAACGGCAGCACGCACACACTCACACATACACCCGTCAGCCATGAGTCACCCACTGTGGGCCCAGAAGTTCCGTCCCATCCAGAACCCAACGCTTTAATGCCCTCTTTGTTCTACTAGCACACAGGGGGCCACACCAGTTTTCACCGTCACCGACGGATGGAAAAGCGTTGGCAACTCAATCTCCGAACTTGGTGATGGAATTTTATAGAGTCGCACCCTCTCTACTCTGCCCCTGCTTAGTGGTTTTACACACATACACACACACATAGAATCACACTCCCTTGCACGTTACACACAGTGATCTCGTACTTCCAAAATAGTCCTTCATTTCTGGTTCGTACAATCTGGACAGGCTTGGTGTGCCTTAGCGCATAACACTGAGTCTTACACAACACTCCTCACAGCAGAGGGGTCCGAAGAGCATCGTGAGATGGTGCACCCCCACCGCCCAAAAAATGTCCCAAAAACCGTAGTGTAGTGTTTGCGTCCTCCTGCCGCGTGACTGAGTCGCTCGGTAGTTCCCCAGAATGGGCCACTCGATGGCACTACGGCACGGTTCACAACACTGTTACGCAAGCGTTTCCTCCGCAAGCAGGACAGACAGACACTTGCGCACGATTCCTTTGTTCCCGTGCTCGGTTTTGGAATGCAAACTACCGGAACGAAATTCTCGGGGGCTCGTTTTGGGTGCGCCGTCCGGAGTATTGGGTTGTAACTCGATCGAACGAATCAGAAGAGAAAACCAGGAACACGGTACGTCCAAAATCCCATGTGTGTGTGTGTGACTGGGATGGTTTGTAAGCACATAAGAGGCAAGAAGCAGTATCGGAACATAAACATGCAAACTAATGTTTTAGCTCGTTTTTATTCAAATGCATAAAAAGCGCTCCAAACGATGCAAGATAGCGGGAAAAAGTCGAAAAAGAAAAGAAATCTCTTGGTTTGTAAATTTGATCCTAAGGATACACACAGCGTCTGTCAGTCAATCGTCTTTTGCGAAGGGGGGTGAAAACGACCCCCTGCCCGACTGCCTAGTTTCCATGTGAAATGTGATCTATTTGTGGATTGTTGTTTCGGGTCGCGCAAAAAGGAATCGAGAAAAAAGCATTTCCCTGTTTTCTGCGTATTATTTTACGACATTCGTATAAAATGTCAATTATGCAAATTATGCAAATGTGCTTAGCGGTGAGGTTGTTTCTCTCTTGACTACGGTTCTTATCGTAATAGTTTCTAGCTGATGGATGAACTGAAAAATGTATTTTTAGGAACGATTTCAACGCATTCAATTATATTTGCTTGCTGTGTAGAAACGAAAACCAGCAATCTTCCATGAAATAATGGCCATAAAGTCAATTAAACCATGTAGTAAGTATGAAAAAAGCCCCATAATGATGGTAACAAAAGAAAATGTGTATACGAATAACTTTATCCCGTCCGCTTCTTACAGACCATCATGAACGATCAAGAAAAGCACCCAAAAAATATAAACACACACATACATTGCCAACATCATACCGTTTTCTTTCGCGTGCATCAACCGCTTGGCAACATCGTCGTACATGCTGGGACAGCGGGTCGTTGTATTTTACGTTACTGTCTCGGAATCATTAGTTTTGCGCTAGCAGTTTGTCCCTCCTCCCCTGTTCGTGTACACTGTAGACGGCGGTGAACTGCACCGAAAATAAGTATCATTATCGATGAATTATGATTACACCGGGTCTTTCCATTGCTGCCCCGAAATGGGAGTCAAGCGAACGTTTCCGCTAACCCCTTTCCCAGCAAGCGCACCATCGCGTTTACGGGTGAACCACCAGGCGCTTCCATCGCCACGCAACCATGAAGCACCAGGCGTCTCCATTAGAATGAATGTTTCAGCCGGTTGTAGTTCCCCCTTTTCTTGCCCGGCTACGGGACTGGCACAGTTCGCAGGTTTAGCGCAAATTGACTCACTTCTTTCTACCATTCTTCCCTTTCCACGGGCATGCGGGTGCGTGAATGAAAGAGAGAAACAAAATCATGCTTATACGAAAAAAAACACACACACAGTCAGGCGCGAAATGAAACGTAACGAAGTGTATATAAAAATAAATCTAAGCCTTGTTTCGGCCGGTCCGACGGTGTCAGTGTCCGAAATGGCGAACGATTGCGGACCACGGTGGGAGGCAAAGAAACTGACCGTGGTGGCCGTTACAGTCGTCTGGCAACCACCATCACCATCACCACCACCACCACCACCACTACAGACGAGATCAAATAGCTTAGGCAAAATGGTCAAACAAACGGAAATATGTCAACATCAGGCCGATTTCGATTGCCACTTCCACCAGCCATATTTGCCTCCTCTTGGCAACTGCTTCCCCTCCCGTAGGCGCAATTTGCCATTTCGTTCGCTTGCACGTACACCGGCAAACCGCCCGTGTTGATACGGATGAAGATAACCGTGCGGTCGGTTTCGGGAGCGCGGAATATTTTCACGCATTTTTCCCCTTTGCATACCCCAGCAGCCGGCCGGGAAGATGACGGTGATGCGTATCTATATAGCTGCGAAATTATTTGCATCGCTTCGGTCAGCTGAGAGTGTGGGGGTGTCTAGAGCGGCTAAACCACCAGCCCAGCAAGAGCAATTTGCCAAATCGTTTGTGAGCGTAGATTTGCTTTGATTTGAATATCTATTTGCTCCACAACCAGTCCCGGATGAAGGAAATTGTTGCTTTGCAGATTAAAAAATGAATAAAATAATTATGTTTTCAATTACAACGCCACTCATTTACTTAAGACCACAACATACCAGGATGAACCGATTCAATTGCCCGAATCGCGCATGAATAGATAACGCTACAAGGATTGTACAAATATTCATACTCTTTTCATTCGAAAATTCCCCTCCGAAGGGTCATTATGTAGTTTCGAGTAACCGCAACACTCGCCTCCAAACACTTGAGATGGTGCGACGAACGGAATCTAGCTTTGGCCGAATTTTACCACGAGCCCATTTAAATTCACCGAAAGTAAAAAAGCTCCTGCGAAGTGTTGTGTTTGGGAATCAGAAACGGCTGCTGAGATTTCCCATCTGTGCCATTCCCGTCGTATCGGCGTACCGTTTTAGATGACGTCTGTGCAGGCGATCCCGGCGAGCGACAAAGGACTATTTTATCCTGCCTCCTCTCCTGGTGTGTGTTTCTTTAACCGTCCTCTTTTTCGGCTGCTAACCTCGATGTTAACCGTCCAGCGTTTTGCCGCTGCTGGAAGAAAATCGGCTTAATGGTGTAAACATTCTGCGACGCTCAAGCGGCAACGCACAGACATCGTCTTGGCGTCGTCTTTGAATATTTCATACGGTTGCCAGCTGTAGCACAAAAAAAAACAGCTTCTATGCGTGCCAGTGTCCTCCCATCCATCGTTCCCCTTTGCATCAGCAAGCGGTACATATCGAAAAGCACCAGCATGCATTGAAAAGCTTCTTTTCCACTCGAAGATGTGATCCCTTTATGCTCTTTTGCTCGCTTCATGTCTTCGAAAAGAGGCCGATTTTCCACGCAGCAAAACGAATGCCAAACGCCAGCTACGGGTACGCTTTTATTGCCCGTTTTGAGGGTTGTGAAATTTGAGACCGATGTTATTTTGACTCGCTCATCGGATGGCTGAACTGGGTACGGCGAATACAATCACGCGGTACCATAAACTATCAAACTCGCTCGCTGGTGGGATTATTTGCGTGCGGGATAGGAAAATAAAGTGTTTGAAAAATAGTGTACCGGTTCCACTCTTTTCATTTACTACAAAATGCGGTAAATAGAAAGCATCCCTTTTGTTGAGGTTAGATTGTTTGTTGCGTGAAGCATTTCTTTTGTCAGCGCATTTGATTATAGCATGCATATTTAACCTACAAGGGGACGTTCTGTTCGTTCTTTTCATTCTTCAATGCTTGGAGGGGTTGCTCGAATTTCAAATATTGTGGAATGAGCGTAGAGAAAACTCGCATCCATATTACCCAGGATCATATAATTTAAATTAAAAAATCAATTTATCACAGGCTCGTCCAAAAATATCAAAAGGGTAATAAAATGCGAGAACGCAGTAATTGATGAACAGGTCAAACCCAAGAGCAACGGAATGATTTTATGCACTTGACGATGCAGTGTTACATTTCAAACATGTACCAGAAGAATCATACAAGATTAGGTATAGTTCAGCTCAAAATAAAAACCTGCATCAATGCATCCAATTTACCAGTATCCGAGAAAGGTATTTAAAATAAGGTTCACGCCTTTCGACATTAAACAGATACATTCCTAGGGAGATATAGCGTAGGCACTTCAAAAGGAAAGAGTCAACGATCCGATCAAATGCGTGAAAAGGAGGAACAGTATTTTTCCCCCGATAGAACGTTCAGGCAATAGTATAAAACATTCTTATTGTAAATACCAATAAACACTTGCATATCAAAACTCAACGAGGATGGTCACGTCAGTGTTTTGTTCTGTCGAGTGTCCATTATAACAACGTTTTAGACCTTTAGACGCAAAGGTGAGCGTGAAAATTTGGGGTTTCTACTATATTTTTAATTATTTGTATTGTATAACATATTGAAACATTGAATTAAATGCATTTCCTTGTGATTCCCCGCTGACCATTTTTTTTTCACCGTAAACAAAGCGGCCAATTACAAAAAAAATGCATTTAATTTATTAATGCAATATGTTTTATTGTCTAAATAGTTGAGGAATTAAAAATCCTTTCTTACGATAGGCCATAAGCCATTTAATTCAATTGCATCCAATCTCTTCCTCTTCCTTTTCTTCCTTTCTTTACGATAAGCCATATTCTGACTAATATTTCATGAAATATATTCGAAATTCCCAAAATTTCGCGTATATATTTTGTCACACATTTTTCAAGTCTTTTTCGAAATTTATATTATTTTTTGGTAAAACCTAGGAAATTTTAATGAACTTGCTTGGTTTTTTCCATAAGAAAAAAATGAAATTAGCAATGAATTGTTGCATTTTTCTAAGAACAATTTGCTCTTATTATTTTTTTCTTCTAATATTCTCCTCAGCACACAATGTCATCTTTGTATTGAACTTCCATTTCTAAACAGCACGGATAAATTGACAGCCGGTTGAAAAGTACCCGTATAAACGTCGCCCTAGTCTATTATGTATTAAAAAAAAACTATTTATACAGAATTTGAACATAAAAAAATAAAAGCGGAATATCACAACACTCGTTTGCCATCATACATTATTTTAACTAAACATAATCCCTTAATCTCATCATCACAAATCCCCTATTCCTGCTTAAAACAAACAAACAAAAAAACACGAATCCGTCTACCTGGCGTCTCAAATCTTTATCCTTGGCATCGAAACACAGCAGCCATGGCGCAAACAAAACGAAAGAAGAAGACAAAAAAGCGTTCATGTATAATATGTTGTAATCCATTGCCCTTCTTCCCCGTCGCAAGCAGACGACAAACAGTCAACTGTTTCGAAACGTACTTTCTTTCCAATGCTACCCTATTGGCGTACCGTACGCTGCACTGCACACAGCCACAGGGAGGGTTGGCCGTGAAATCCTCTACATTCTTCACTCATACACCCACCGAACAGGCACCCGACGGTAGCTTGCCCTTGATAGTTTCGACACGGGTCTGTTTCGGCTGTTTTGTGTGTATGTGTGTGTGTTATTCCCCCACCCGAACCATGCATGCATGCAAGCTACAAAAATAGTGTGCATTGATGCAAAAGCGCACACACCACCAACACAAACCATTGTTCGGGCAAGCGGGGGGAAGGGGAGGGAGGGAAAAACGTGAGGTAGTGGAGGAAGGGGACAACAATACAAAAGTGCCGTGCCAGGGCCGGCGTTAGGTTGCGTGGTTAAAATAAACATAAATAACTGTTGCGTTGCGTGGTCGCCCAACGCCCAACGCCAGCGGCAACTGTTGCTGCCAAACCACTGCCAAAACATCCCCTAACCTCACCACCTATCTCTTATTACCCTTTGGGAAGTGCGCTCGAAAAGGAAAGAGATTAAATGTAGAGAATGGAACCAAAGCTAGAGAAAGCCCTTTTTCCATTACATTAGCTAAATCCTTCTCAGAATGCACACACACACCCGAGAGCTGATAAATAAATGGTGCAATCCCTTGCGGTGATGATCAATGTAGGGATATCGACTTCCAGCGCCACTATCTCTGTGCCCACCCTTTTAGAAGCTAAAGTGCACACTCGAACGATTTAATTCAATTGCATCCAATCCGACCTGATCCGTAAGATAAGAAGCGTGTAAGACTCTTTCATAAATCACCTGGAACTAATCCGATTTGCTGAAGGTGAAAGCGTGTGCACCTGCAACTCACCCTTAACCTGCTTCCCCTAATCCCTTTGGGCCACACGCAGCCAGCTAGAAAAGGGGGGTGGGGGGGTAAACAGGGAGCGACTGCCCCGGTACTGCTGCACTTAGCAGGTGCGACTGACAACTAAATGCAGTTTGAATCGATACACCGTTTAATCCCCTAAAGGGACAACAGCGCCTCCGCCTCCCAAAACAACTGCCCTACATTGGTGCGCTGCTGCTCCGTGCTACTGCTGTGCATTTCAGGAAGAGTAAAATTGCGCGCAACGAGTTGGGGGAGGATTTTCTACGCTTCAATCGTTTCCTAGGGATTTAGCACCGCTCGTAGCGTTCAGGTGTTTACACTAAGCTGGCCTTCCAATTGTCGCGTACTTTGATTGCTTGCAACCGTTTTGTATGAATCTTTTCAAGCCTTTTTGTGTCGTGTGTTACTTCCTCTCTCTCTCTCTCTCTCTCTCTCTATCTATCTCTCTCCCTCTCTCTATCTAATTTGACTCAAACACAACAACATCACTCATTCATATCGCTGCCGGAAGAGAACATTATTACTTCAATTCAATGCTCACCGGTGGATGTTTTGAATGACTGTGTGTTTGATGTAGTGCACTCAACGCACACACACACACACACACACACACACACAGTTATCGATCCCACACCGCACCCAGGCACACAGGAAAAAGCGAATCCCAAGAACTTCCAAACTCGACAAATCGGATTAAGAGTGTGTATGAGTTAATTTGATTTTATTTATGTTCCTCCCGGCCAAAGCAACAATTTGCTTTGTTTTCCAAGGCATAACGGTGCAAATTCGCAGCAGCAAGGGCGGGGAGGGCACATGGTAGTCGGTGGGAAGCACGCCGGGGAAGCACAATTTCACTGGTTGTATGTTATTTTTGTTTGCATTTTTTTGTTGCTGTTGTACGTTTCGTTATTTTAATTATTGACATTCACATGTGTGCCACACGCGCAGCAGCAGCGGCGATGCGACATTTTAACGACGTACGGCTTCGCAACACCGGCGCAAAACACACATCGGTCGGTGCGAGGTTTCATTACGGTCGTGTGTATGCGAATTTGAATATTAATTCACACCCCCAGCAGGGGTGCAAAAGGGTGGCGGACGGGCAGACAGGGCGGAGGGCCGCATCTAAATGTCACCCATTCTTATTTTATTGTGATGTTTAAATACCTGGTTTAGCAGCAGTGTACAAGAGGTGTGTGGTGTTCAAGGGGTAATACTGCAGCATCTTGGGTGAAATGCACACACATAGCCAGAGATGAATGTATTGGTACGAATTTCTTGCAAATTTCATTGAAAATGTGTACTCGTATAGGAATCATCATGACAGATATGACGCCTAGCAATGCTTCAGTGCATTTTGAAAAAAACAACATTCGTACCCTGAACTCATTATATGAGGTTAGGTGTTTAGAAATTGTTAAACTGTGAAGTTGACACTTGAATAAACTTCAATAAAAATGAATTGAGCTTTTGAGGAACATATTTAGTTGACAGGATCAATCCAGGAATTAATTGGTGGACAAGAATTCAAATTTCATTCATATGAACATTGAACTATGATTGTGCTAGTCGTAATTTGGCAAAGCTGGAGTTCATAATAGCGACTCTGCAAACCAATTAAAGAACCAAACGAAAAGAAACGTTCCGTTTGCAATTTCAAAAGTCTCAATAAGCTAAAATTAGTTTTAATTTTGTTCAATAATTCTCAATTTTGCAGGTAAAATAGCTCATTTGTTTTCCTGTTTTCAAAAATATCTTCTTCTATTTGGCATAATGGAAGCCTATGCAAACATACCGGCCTATAGAGGCTTTCATTACCACAGCCGGATAGTCAATCCTTGCTACGGGGTGACGGTCCATTCTAGGTTTGAACCAATGACAAACCGGCCCAGTGAACAGTGAAATAGTACTTGGGAAACATGAGCATACATATCAAGAAGCAGAAATCGCGTGCACTGTGGCAAGCAATGACACCTAAATGCAATGCGACTATTTTAGATGAATTTTGGAGGATTTTCGATATGACACCCTAGTCCTACTCCAACTGGTCCAACATCCACCAGCCTCGTCACATCTAAATTTTCTGGACCTACATGATGCAAAAGCTCTACTCAAATATTTTTGTCATAAAAACTTAAGAGGTATTGATAAAAATCGTAGATAGACCTTAAAACATGCCTACACGCATGTCTTCGTCCGACATGGCGAAAATTCCGCATTACTGACGAGAGGCGGCTTGCAAGGTCGTATATTTATTTTTGAGAGTAAGTTTGACTTACTTACCTTTCAAAGGATGTTCATGATAAGAAATAATTCACTTTTTTCCTACAGCCAGCTGATTTTTAATACAAACAACAACTTTTTATATAAAAAGTCTTCAAGTGGTTTCGAGATTTTTAACTATAAGATTACAATACACTTGCTATATAAAATTGCTCTTAATAGCAACGACTTCAGACATTTGTGTCATTGGTTTTATACTGCTTTTGCCTCGGAAAACTATGATTTAATGGATTGTTCAAGAATATTTAACTTACAGGACGGTATAACTGAAAGCTTTAGCATTTATACTACACAAATAAGCAAAACATGCTAGTTTGAAGAAACTTTCAACATGTCTAAGAGACACCGTTTTCCCTTATATATATATTCCTCCGAGTTTTTTTTTCATCTCTAATTTCTTGCACAGTCATTTTCAAATTCCTTCATGCAAGAGCGCTGGGGCAAACCTCCACCCCTTCACACACGAACAAATCTGATTCAATCTGATAAGAAAGCACGCGCACACACACAACGCTGCCTGAAACTATTTTCATCCCGTGCATGTTGCAGCATTAGGCGCAAACGAAGAAAGAAATAAACGACATATACCATTTCGCAAGCAACCGACCCCGCGTACTGCTACTTACGTGTTCTGCATACGAACGGGCACCCGAACTTTGGTCCCTTTTGGTCGTGTCACACGGGCGTCACAGTTCCTTAGCTGGCCCAGCCGATCCTGCTTCCTTTCACTAAACCGCACACGTCCCCGCAATCACACTTGGTCACACTGGATTAAAGCACATACACACCCACAAATACAGGATAGCCCAGAAGTGAATCCTGTCGTTCTGCCGGGTCCACAATAGTCAAACAAACACCACACCAAAAACACACTCCCAACAGCAGCAGCAGCAGCAACAAGGACACTTTGCCTTTGCCGGAAAGTGGTAAAAACAAAAAGAAAACCAAACAAAACTATTCTTTCATCAAGCTGCACACTTCGACGATTGCACACACCGAATGGAATAAACTGCAGCGCTAGTGTTGGGGAGGGCAGTTGCTTTCTTTTTCTCTCGACTGCTGTTATGTTGCCTTCACGCTCACACTTTCGTTCACACTCACACGTGGGACCACACAGTGTGGCGTTGGGAAAACTTTCAAAACTTTTGTCGTGCTTTCTCGTTCACGCACGCACACCTACAGACTCACTTTCGTGGCGAATCGATTTCCACCAGGACGTTCTCGCCTGCTTCGTTCTAAGTGAGTTTTACTTAGAATGCTTCGCTCTCTCTCTCTCTCTCTCTCGCTCTCGCTCACGCTTGCCACGATCGTCAGGAGGTTGGCGAGAAATTTTAACGCTTCTTTCGTTTGTGATCGTTGGTGGGAAAGGGGGGGCGGGGTGGTAAAAGAAAAACACTCGCACAAACGTTTTCCAAATGAGCGTGAAAAAACAGCACTCACCAAACACCACTCAGCCGGCCATTCCCAGACCAAAATTCCGACACGTTTTGCCCTTAGGCCCGCAGCGCACAACAAGCTAAGATGTCTCACACGACCGTCCGCTGTTGCGAACTTTTTCGGCTTCCGATGCTTAACCGTCGACCAAAAATTCACCAAACGACGCCGAAGCCTTACACAACAATTGCTTCCACGCGAAAAGGGAGACGCGCACACGGACACATAAACTGTTGGTCATGCATTAAACAAAGAATAAGAAAAAAAACAACAATTCGGCTGCTGTTTTTTGCCTCACACATACACACGCTCACAAATGCACCAAGCACACGGACACTGACACGTATGCATACAGCCACATACACACAGCCACACACTCACACACACTATTGCAGTGACAAAGGAAAGCACACTACGGTCACACCGGTAAGGAGGTTTTCGGAAATTTCACTTCCACGGGAAAACTTCTGCACACACTGCTGCGGTTGCGGCTTTTTCAAAATTTCCCCGGCACGCACACACACTCACACATACAAACACACACACACACGGTCGACACGGTGTTTTCTTTCTGGCGGAGCTTCACTTGCAGTGCGTTCCCCAACCCCGTTCGGAGTTCGAGGATTTTCGAGATTTTAATTTTCGGAGCTTCACGCACAGACAAAATGTCTAACTGGTTTGCCGTTGTTTGTTTTGTTGAAAGTTGCACCACTCACCACTTCCTTCTCGCTGATGCCGTAGCTTGTCGAGGAACGGGTGGTTTTCAACTTTTCTGTTCTGGTTAGCTGTGAAAGTGTGAGTCAATTTCAAAGTTGCAAGATTTAGACATTTTTCTACACATTTTACATGATATTTGAGGGCGTAGAAAATTGGAAACTTGGTTCTGCCAGCTCATTGCTTCAATATGTTTATTTTAGTACCAAACTATTATCCCAATAAATGTTACTTAATTCCTTAATTTTCATTTCCCATTTATTTATTCATCAAATCTGACTTCAATCTAAGAATTGAAATATCTTAAATATTTAAATATAGAATTGAAAGAAGTGAAATATCTCGACAGTATATTCTTATTCTCATTGATATTTATGATTCACATTTTAATATTCGTGTGGTATAAAAAAATAATTTAAAAATTGAGTTAATAATCTTATAGTATTAAAGTTTGCATAAGTATTGTCATTTTCAGGCCAAATTTGAGAATACATCGATTAATATGCATAGTATAATTACTGTCACTGTTGATTAGCAAGTAGCTCAACTTTAATTTGCCTTCAATTAATTCAATTGATTTTAAATTCCCATTTCATCAAACGAACGTCAGATAATAAGGCAAACAACAACAACACTTTAAGCAACATTAAAAAAGCAATTGTTAGACAACCAGCACCAAAAAATCAAATCTGCTGCTTTTTACTGCCATTTCAATCTTTCCCGCAATTGAAGTAAATGAAGAATAAATGAAAAACAATGTTCCCTTGAATATTCACGCTATTAGATCACTTCAGCACGTATAACAATGTTATTCCCCCTCCCCCCCCCCCCCCCCTAAAAGGCGAGTTCCCCGAGTGTCCGATGTTGCAGTTGCTTGTGTCTCGTTCGCACATCTTGCAGCAAATTATGTAATTTCATACGCGAAGCTCCGTCTGACGGTCTGTCGACTCGACGCCAATTTCAACTCGATCATGAGCACAGTGGATAGTTGTTTTTTTTTTTTCTCTTTAACTCATACTTTTCTAAAACCTCACATGCTCAAACTAGCGATCAGTTTTTAATTCCTTTAATTTAACAGTCCTTTTTTTGCTTTTGGTCGATGCAATGGAATCCCCGACCCCGAACTTCTAACCAAACAAAGCTTTCCCGAACAACTCGAGCAACCACAACAACCGGGAGTGTAACGTTCTGGGATCGGCAGATCTCTGTCCGTGTCCGTCCCCCACTCTGCCCAGCTGCTCGTGCAGCTCACACAGTCACACATGCAAAAACAATACACACATACACACGCACAGGCGCACACGTACACGTTCTTTCTCTCCGGCGGTGGTAGGACACGCGTTGCCTACCGTTTGTTGCGCATACTACAAACGCCTGCAACGAGTTCCTTCGGCCGACTGAGCGAGTGCCAGGTCAGTAACGAGCCAGTAACGTCCAGCTTGCAGGAAGGCTGCTGTGGTACCGTCGTTCGTGTCCCGTCGGCCACTGTTTCCCGAGCGGTTGCCGACCGACCGTAACCCACACGGCACACTGGTCGGCGAGCTTGGGCAAAGGAAACGCAGGGGAAAATAACGATGCAACACACTACGGCACACTAGAATTAGCTGGATTTTGTCTTTTTAGAAGACGGATATGTTTGTGGTTTTGTTTTTATGAAATGTTTTACTGCTTAACTACACAAATCGAGTAGCAAACATTGCTGTTTACAGTCGTACCGCTCCGCACACAGCAGCCTCGATTACTCGATCGAACGACACAGGCCCGACACAAACAGACACACGCGTACAGTTTCCGCGAACCACCAGACACGGAGACGGGGATGTTTTTCCGGTGAAAATCCGCAACGCACTGAGCGTAACGTCGAATGCGCTAGCGAGTAGACTGCTGCTGCTGCTGCAAAAAAAAAAATCTCCCCTTCACCACCGCTGGCGAGATCGTTAAGGCGAGCGCCCGCGTTATGCAGGCACTCTCGATCGAGATGAGCACGCGCGCACTGAGTGCCACGTGGTGAGCTACGGGCGAGCAAACGAATGGATGGCAGACAGAAAAAAAAAGAACTAGAAGAAGAAATAAAAACTGTCACACAAAAACCCCTTTTCAAAAGAATCGGTTTTATTTTTGGTTTTTGAAGCTTACCGGGAAGACCGTACAGAGGGCGCTGCAATCGATTGAGAGAAACATTTCTTGCGGCTCGTGGCACCATCACAACGCTTTCCACCGATTTCGATCGGCTTGTGAAAAAAATGGTGAGGTAAAATCGAAACAAAGAGTAACTCACCGGAG
The DNA here is from genome assembly GCA_007018985.1 of Anopheles bwambae. Classification (NCBI taxonomy): domain Eukaryota; kingdom Metazoa; phylum Arthropoda; class Insecta; order Diptera; family Culicidae; genus Anopheles; species Anopheles bwambae. Next base: position 17,384 of record SIXB01003995.1, read on the forward strand.
CAGGAAAAAGGCGAGTGAGTGACGGCGTTACGCAGGGGAAGTCGGCACGAATCGTTCCCCTACCCCATGGCGGGGAAAATCACTCACTATTGACATTACAGCACGCGTCGTCGGAAAAATGCGAATTGCGACAACATGGCGCATGCACCCCTGGCGTGTGATGTCCCTGTTTTCCCATTTTCACCTTCTACTCCTTCTTCCCTATTCCCTTGCCTTACCATTCGGCTTGGCCCTGCTCTGCGAGCAGGTGAAGGGTTAAGTGAGACCGCCACCACCATCTGCCGCATATGATTTTCGAACCGTGCCGATACACACATGCACGAATACCGGCATTCCGGTGCACTCTCGCACGAAACGAAAGCGCCGGCAGTGGGGAGTGAATAAATGGGGAAGAGAGCGGTAGCGCGGGCTTGTTGATTGTTGTTCGTGTGTATCCGTGGCCCGCGAAGGAAGGTGACTTTCGCGGAATGGAAACTTAAAACGGAAGCTTTTTGCCTGCTCGGGTGAAGCTTTTGCCTTCGCGGCGCTGTTGGGGCAAAAGGCGAGTTGTATGATTGTTTTTTTTTTCGTTTCTTTTTTACCGGCGTTTTATTTGTCTTTCCCATAGAAGTGGCGATAAAATATTAACGATTGATGGCGAGTGAGAAAGAGCGAGTGAGCGTACATAAAAAGGCAAGCAGAACAAACAAACACAATCTTAGGAAAACTAGGATCCTGTGCATTCCATGGCCCCTCGTGGGCTGCATCTTCTCTCGACAATCGATTCGATAAAAACACACACACACACTCACACATATACACACCAGTGGGTGGATTTGCTTTTTTCCCCATACATTCGAGGAGGATACGAAGAGCGAGCAAAAAAGCACTCGCGCTGAAACGAGCGGCACATAAAACCGGAAACGGTACCCACGCCACGGTACGGGACACGCCAGATGGACGGACTGGTGTAAAAACTATTGAAAAGTAACACAAACTATCAACGCCCGGTTTCTGGACTGGGTGAACCGAAAAGGGTACCCGGGGGTTCATTGTTATCGTACGATCTACACATACACACATCCACTCAAACGCGCCCGAATGGAAACGGTTTCATTGTTTCTTTTCGATGGTGCCAAATGGATAAAACTCGAACAGAAGTAGTCGAACGACTTTAGCGTCCCGTTACTGCTTCCGATCTATTTAATGCGTTTCACTTTGAAACTCAATCGAGCTTTTTTGTGCTTTGCGGTGTATTGTATGTGTGAGTGTGTATGCAACCAACTTGTCAGTTTTACATCGTTTTCTTTTTGTGTGGTTCTGATGGTTTTGTAAAGTTTATTCCATCGCATTAGCCATGGAAAGTTTTGCAAATGCAACTTCTATGAGACGTGTTGTGCAAGGTAAAGGATGATGAAAATCAATTTTGATTAATGGAAAATTTATTATTCTTTTGAAACTTGACAGGAACTAAACTTAGAGTTGATATAAAAATGGATAAAATATACCGTTATGCTTCAAATTACGGACACCTTCAAATTCCGGACATTCGGCATGTTCTTATTGAATTGCTTCATATCTAGTCCCTGGCCATACCGCTTTTTAATTTTAAGTAATGTCCATGATGTCCTAGAATAAATTAAAATTGTGTCTGACCTATAGTAGGCCCTGATGCCGCAGTAAATAAATATTTTCTGTCGGTCAGTTCACCATCAGAGGCTTTCTTAGCAGTTTTGCTTCATACCCAAACACAATGTTTTTTTTTTTT
>SIXB01003996.1:0-19116 GCA_007018985.1 Anopheles bwambae
TGAGCTGCCGTAGAAAGAGTTAATAATATGCTTTTGTTGCTAAACATTCATAGCGGTTGTTATAAATAAAGGAATTGTAAATACAGTGGAACTCCTCATAACGAGTTTAATCCGTTCCAGTGGCTCACTCGTTATGCGAAAAAATCGTTATGCGAAACTTATGTTATTATATGCACCAAAACCATACCGGACACCTCCAAGTTCACCTCGAAATTATCGCCTTCATGAGCAAGCAGATCAAGAATACATGCAAGAAAACACTCATAAATACACCTCACACTTGTGAAACACACGCTTTATAGGAAGGTACACTACAAACTAAAGTCAAAGTCCTGCCCACTTCCCCGGCCGAAGCTGAATAGATCTTCCAATATTGTTAAATAAAGAGGATAAAATGGAGCAATTAAATTGAAGACACTAGCTTATTTACTCCACCTGTCGATAAGTGCAGTAAAACTCTCAGGCACGGCCCTCAAAGGCTTTTTTCGATTTTTGTATGACTTTGTAAATTTTGGACTGGCAGTGGGTGTTAATGTGCCACCTCCCTTACACTTTTCCTCCAAACCTTATACCTGCCTCTTTTGGAAAAAGCTTGGTATTTAACGATTCTTAGTATTGAATTTAGATTTGTTCGTTATTTGAAAAATTCGTTATCACGTTCAGCCCGGTGGCAGGCCCCGTATGCCGGCGTAGGCCTCTTCTCGCATGAATAACTGTACTCTTCTCGCATGAATAGCCGCGGTGAGCAAGTAAAATAATAGTGTTCTATGAATTATTGCAGTTGATAAAAACCTCATTCCACACACAACAGTATTGATGAACAGAGTAGAGTTGAAATTATAGCAAAACACTAATTTTTTCTACATGCATGTTTGGTTCAAAATCCACTGCTTGCGTTATAGATGCCGGCGGAACGGAAAGTTGATGAAAATCAGCGCTGGGCTGTGTTATAAGGGGAACTCGTTATGAGGGGTTCCATTATATACCGGCATTAATATGTATATCGGAATTGTAAACAAAATCCAAAATCGACAATGCGAAATCGTTTATCTGCGTGTAGTTGTGTACTGGTAATTAAAATTATTTTCCGGTAATTAAAAAAATGAGCCGGTCTCGTAGTACAGTCGTCAACTCGTAAGACTTAACAACATTCTCGTTATGGGTTCAAGCCCCGAATGGACCAAGCCGCCATACGTAGGACTTATTATCCTGCTATAGGGGGGAATTAAAAAGTCACTGAAAGTCAAGCCCACAAGTGGTACAGATAGGCCTTGACCGACAACGGTTGTTGAGCCAAAAGAAGAAGAAGAATTAAAAGTTTTTATTTTCTAAAAAAAATACCGAAAATAATTAGCGTTGAAAAGGCATAATTTGTTCCATCTATCTATATATATAAAAATCTCGTGTCACGGTGTTTGTTGCGAGCAACCTCCGAAACGGCTTGATCATCTTCAACGAAACTTTGCACACACTTTATGGTGGTATGAGAATAGGTTTTAAGACTTAAAAATCGTTCAGATGTTACACTCAACATAATTTAAAAATGATTTTCTTACTGCCATACAAAGAGCAGGATTGTTGTTGTGTTGTATACAGCACTTTGACACTTGGTGTGAGGGGTCTGGCGATTTACACTCGATGATCGGATCCTGAGGGGATACGGGCACGATACAACTATCCCGAATAACAAAGCAATAATGGAATATTTTAGTTTTTTTTATTAATAGTTCAGTTTGTCGGGCCAGCTAGTTTTGCTATAATTTTGATTTGAAAGCAAATAAGGTATGTATATTATGTTTGTTCAAATTTTACTGTATGTCCTGCCAAAGCAAGGCCATATGTATATTATAATACTACTTCAACAAATATAATATTTGATCGGTAAAATTGATCATTTAGTAATATTTTTATTATTTTTAAATTCAATCAAATTCAGCAAACAATATGACCTACATGACCTCATCGTCATTCATTCATTCGAGTTACACGAATTTTTATTTTTGATAGTTTAGATGTCAAATCAGTAAAATTTTCTCCGTCAATTGTGAAATGAAGTATAATTTTCAATTTTTTCAAACGTTTTAAATCATTCAAAAGGCAGAAATAATCGAATTTTCTACAGCAATTGCAATAAATTGCATAAATGAACTATATTTAATCAAAAACCATTGTCAATCAAATATTTTTTGGCTATAAAACGTGATATTCGACATTCGTGAAAATTCGAGTTACGCGAATATCTCCGGAACGCATTAATCACGTAACTCGGGAAAAGACTTTAGCTCAATATTGAAAAAAAAAAAAAACATAATACAGATAACTCGCTGTAATCTCAGACCTCCCCAATATAACAACTTCCTCTTATTAAAACATTTTTGGCAGTCTCTTCATTTTTAGTACATTATTGCCCCTAATTTGGGAATCCTCTGAAATTTTTATCCCTCTTATGTGTATATGGTGTTACCATGGTGTATGCTCAAATTTGCAATTCCTGATCCCACTTTCTTATATCAAAAGTGAAAGGATACTTTACGTTCTATTTCTTTCTTGCTTGTATGAAATTTTCACTCACTTTGAACCTCTCTAATTCGAAAACTCTCCTTACTTGACCGTGCCATAGACTCTCATATAAGAGAGAGTTAAATGTACTATGCTTTTGTGGTATGGCAATGAAAATCCATGGTAGATTATACTACTGACAGGAATGAGAAATTTTAATTTATGCGAAAGAAGAAAACTATGCTTATTTTATATGTTAAAACATTTGTATGCTATATGTGATTAGGGTATTAAGAAACAGCATTAAAATTACTTAAAATATTGGTTCTTTTAGCATTTACGAGTTTATCGACTTGTTTATCTGCTCATTTCCTTTATTTTTCCGATACTTTTTTTTCTATTCATTCTTTAATTGGTTTTAAAATTTGTAATTATTTGTTACGCAAGGAGCAAATTGTTAAAAATGCGTCTTTCACTGTTGATTTAAGACGTTTTTTATATGGCTCTGTATGAATAGAAATAAATGTCCAAGATACAATGCATGACTTTTTTCGAGTTATATTGATTTGGAGAACTTTTTTCACCACTCACATTAAAAACAAATAATTGATTTTTTTTGTATTCATAGCCATATAAGTAACAGTACAGTTGTATTAATAGTTGTAATTGTTATAGTTGTTACTCTGTAAATCTATGCTCTGTAACAAATCTCATGTATTTTACGATGATTTTGATTTATATTCAGGTACTACCGATGGCGCCGATTTTATTTAAGATCAATTAGCTGTTTAACTATTGTGGTTGGATTGGTCAGAGGTTCAGTAATGGACTTAATTAATTAGTTAACGCATTTGTTGAAAAAATCACCGTAACGTGTTCTTTTAGCACTTTCCGATTGTTTACCAGATGAATTCATCTGAAAATTGATAATGGGTGGTCTACAAGGGTGGCCACGCATAATCTGTTTTTTTTTTCAGTATTTCATTACTTTGTGGGAGGTCCGATCATTTCACAGCTAAGGTTTCGTCATTAATTTGTGACAACAGGCGTTAGATCATCGTCTGACGGTTAGCACGACACACCACCTTTCGATTAGTCAAATATTATGTTGAAAGAGAATTACGAAAAATACACCACATAAAAAGTGGAATGGAAAAATATGCAATAAATCTAAAATAATTTATGAAAGTAGTAATTTGTGAAATATGGATATTTGTTATTTTATTATTTTTTATTATTTTTTATTTTTTTATTATGTTATTTATTATTTTATTATTTTTTTTTGAAGATTTGGCTGTTTTCTCAATCTCCATATTGAGGTGATTGAGCACGAATATACACATCCCAATCGCAAACACTGCCGTTTAACTATTCAATCCCATCCACTTCCTGTTTGTTCTACTTTTGGAGCGGTAGCTTTGTTTTGCATAATATACTTCCCAATTCGTATGTTTTTGTTTTTACGAGTAATTCTCGGTGACACGGGTAATAATGATTTGCACGTCTGTCATCAAACCCGCTAGCCATAAGCAAGCCAGCACAGTGACCACATAGAACGGGAAATTGATTTCTCTTGCAGACTTGGCTGTAAAAGCTTACTTCTGTACTGCTTCCGGGTCGGAAATTGTAAGCGAATGGTATAACACAAAGGAAAGATGAACAAGTTGTAAAAAAAAGCCATACAGATCTAGCCGACTTGCTTTGAAACAATGAAATTGTTTAATCAGCCAACGGGAATCGATCATATGTTAATCACAACCACCAGTTGCTTGGGCTGTTGTTTTGCCAATTGTTTTCAGTGCCGGAGTGGCTCGGCGTCGGCTTGTCAATCACCAATAGCAGTCTGCATGATGTTTGGCCGGAATCGTGGAAGCGTTTTAATCCTAAGAAAAAGGCGCAACACCACATTTTTTATGCAAATCCAGCTGTACCTCGAGTAGGGTCTCTAGGTACAGAGACAGTAATGCAAAGGTGTCTCTTGGGGACTGATAATGTTGGCCCGAGTGCCTGGGTGGGTAACAGTGGACGGAAATGTGGTTTGCGTGATCGACCAGTGGTTATTGATTGAAAGTTTCCGCCGGTAGAATCGGATATTACAAAGTACAATGCTTATGCTTCCTCTCCTACCCTTGATCGAGAGTCAATCTTGGCCGTTCACCTACAAAGGGGCCAAATGTCATCGGTAAACGGCCGCCAATTCCGGTCAGGAAATAACTGTTTGTGATCAAAGAAGGAGTTGAGTGGCTATCAAATCACCGGTGCCAATTTATGCGAGACGGAAAGAAAAAACAAGGACTAACGGAAAATAAAACGTGATTGAGTTGAGCATGTGAAATGAATTTTTACTAATAATTAGATCTAATAATTAAGCTGGTAAGTAGTAAATTTCAGAGCAGGAGACATAGCTGAAAAATCGAGGAATTTAGTATATGAAATTATTTACCGCTAATAAAACCAATGATTGCGATCTTTTTTCATAAATGCGTACAAGTTATATTTCGCTTGTTTTGTTAGATGAAATTTATTCTTCAATCAACATTGATCTGACATCAGCACTGGGTTGGCGCTTGTCAGAAGTTTTTGAAAGTTATTGATTTTTATTGTTAAGAATACTCCTGAATTTGGATAAACTTTGAATGAGCAATGCATTGTAATGCATTGTAATGTATTGTAATTATACAAACATTTGAACCACCTCTGCTTTATCTCAAATATAACTGACTTGACCGACCCAAACATTACTTTTATTCATTATTATAACTTGTTACATTCAATTTTGCGTAACAAAATCGTCTACAGTTCCTTTAGTAGGATTGAAAAAGCTTTTGAGCAATTTGAGTTCCTATATTGAATTTGAAATCCCTAATAGTAGAACCGAGATATCTGGTGTTTTACAAATACAAACCTTGACAACGAACCAGGTGCTCGGTTAAATACAGTTCTGCTGTTCAATGTTCATGCCCTTTATATGTATTTTTAAAACATTCAGTATTACTCCTAATGATAAATGAAATAGATACTAGTAACACAAAAGCTTACACATGGCATTGATGACTTTTATACGGAGTATACTTTAATTAATTACCAGAGTTTATTGGCGATATCAAGCCAAAGCAGAGCAAATACCTTATTAGTGTGACAGAGACAATGATAGTTTTCGGGGCGTACCCAAAGCTATTCGTGCAGTGCTTTAAACGAACCTCAGTAGTAAAGTAAACTATTGCTTGGCTGCTGTTGTCGGGGTGTGTGCTTTTACGCAAACTGGGGAATTTTTTCTTTTCTCAAGTTGGGGAGCAAGTCTTCTAAAGAGGGGAAATCCGAAAGCTGACTTGTGCCTGTATTAGTGTCCGAAGAGTGTAGTAACAATAACTACGCAAGCAGTGCAAAAGAGCAAACATCATCATCACATCATCGCAAAGTGCGTACAATACATGGAAGCCGATCTCGTGAACCGAAGATCGTGCCGGATTGTTGTAGATCGCACTAATACATGGGTTGACAATCGAGGTACGCCAAAGCGAGCATATGTTTTTTTGGCTTACGCTGCAATGCTCCCCATGCCGACCAAAGAACACATACGCACTAACGTCGTACGGCCCCACACGCACACATCGGTCGGGGCACGAGCACGAGCCGCGATCGCGCCTTCGGGTTGATATTATTTTATTTTCGTAATTTTATTATATCGACAGTGGTCAGCTCGAATCATATGTCGAATGTTGGCAGGTCCACGTGGTGTGCTCCCCGGTCTCGCTCGACAGTGTACGTTGGACGATTGGTCGTTTTGGGCGATTGTTTGTGATCGTTTTTGGTTTTGGCGCCCCCGAAACTAGTTTCGTCTTTTCTGGATTCGTCCACAACTACATCCCCCGGGGCTGTTTAGCGTTTTTGGCCAGCCCTGTCGATCGAGGTATATCGTGTGTTTGTGTGTTACACTTGTTGCTGTTTTCTTGTTCGTTTCGAGTGATATTCATTGCCTGCGGGTCAAGATTCCTGGCCGCAAGCGCACTAAAGTGACTGATGAGATCGCATCTGCAGTGTAACTTCAGTTTCGTGTCTCGCGTGACGCTGCGGACAGTGACAACATTCGGTTGCTTGTGCAAAATCGTACGACCACCTGTCGCTTCTTTCACTTGGTGTCGGTGTCAGAATTGATTAGAAAATTTAATCATCGTTGTAGGTGCAAGGATCGAACGAAAAGTGATCAACCTAAGGAAATTACTCTTTAAGATTGTGAATCGTTTTGTTAAATATGCATTTTTTCAAAGAACAGAAAACACACACAGTGCAATGAAGAGAAAAACATCGACTACCAACGCTTAATACAGCTCGAAGAAAATTTAAGAAAGAGTTGTGTACTAAATCCCAGTTTAAAAAAAAACCATGTTTATGTGATATCATCACTGCGGAAATCAAGTCTAGCATGTGTTAATTTTTCGCAAGTGAAAACAACAAGTGCTATGGAATAGCAGATTTGATTCGTCAAATAATCAATGCTCACCTGTTGCTGTACGCCTGTAAGATTTCTTCTGGACCAAGGCTGCGTCGGAGAACCCTTGGGATTTGACTGCTGAGTTTGCTGATGTGTTCCTGACCTGTTGCTGATGTTCCCGGTTTGCTGTGGTGCGATAGCTGTTGCTGTTTGCGGACACGGAGAATGCGGTTTTGCTGACCATCATCATCTTCATCGTGGGAATTCAGTACCTGCCTGTATCGACGAGGGACAATTTCACTCTAACGTTGCCAACTGAGCATCTACCAAAAAGAAAATCGTCCTGTACCGTACATCAACATATGCGAAAACTATCCACCCCATCTGAACCACCCTGTGCCACCCGCCACTGCCACAGCGCAGCTGTCAAACGCCTGGTTGACGTTTGGGAGTTTGTTTTGAAGTTTGATTGTTTTGATTTCGGAAGACCGTGTTGTTTTGCGGTTCGCGAAACCGGATCAATCCGTGATTCCGGCACGGTTCGTGTGAAATCCGCGTATCTGACCCGTTATCGGGCTGGGAAGTAAAGTACTACAGCGTAGTGGTAAGAGCAGGCGTTGCGATAAAAAAAACCCTTGTGCGCTGTGAAAGACAGCGAGCAGGAAAGAAACACCGTCTATCACAAAGCTCGTTATCGCGGTTTCCCCACTCAGTTCTTTTCTTATTGCGAATTCGGTGTTCGTTGTTCGTTGCCCAGGTTAGTTAGGTACAGTGTGTCGTGTGTATTCGCGAGATTTTTAAGTGTGACACCAGCGCCCACTTGTGTGCTCTTGTAGGGAAACGCGTCACCCTTTCCACGTCGGCAACATACGCGCAAGGGTTTACTTCCGCGTTTTTCGTATAGTGAGTGTGTTTGTGTACCTCCGGGGTCCGCTCTGCAGTGAAATAACGTGCCTATCTGCAGTGCTGTGAATCGCTTCTTGTTCTTGTGGTTGTGGCCACGCTACTCAAATCGTCCCGCGCTTACTTTGTCCAGCAGCAACCACAGTCTGTGCGTACCCGGCCGCCCGTGCCATCTTTTTTTTTTGTGATCCCCGGTACTATAAAAGGCGCAAAAATTTGGGAAATAATGGATCCCACCGGTGGGCGCGATTCGCGCTACAATCTGAACTACAGTATGAGCATGATGAGCGAATCGCCAGAGATATACGGCAACCCGAACGTGTCTCTGGCGCGCCCACCGAGCGGTGGTCTGGTCGGGCAGGTGATGTCCCGCGGTGGGAACGGTGGAACGGGCTTGATGAACGCCAATGGTCCACAGTGCGGTAGTGGCGGTGGTGGTGGTGGTGGTGGTGGAGGCGGCGGCGGCGGCGGCGGAGGTGTTGGCGGCTTGTCTCGCGGCATAAAGCGCACCAACTCGGACTGCTACGACGATCGGCAACAGATGGTCGGGTCGCAGAACATGACCGGTCTCGATGGGTGCACCGTCGGGTCCGAGGTGGTGGACGACAGCTACACCTCGCTGCAGCCGAAAAAATCCCCTCCCAGCAATGGAAAGAAGACGAAGGGCCGTGTTAAGATTAAGATGGAATATATCGACAACAAACTACGGCGGTACACGACGTTTTCTAAGCGCAAGACCGGCATCATGAAAAAGGTAAGTTGGTTTATTATTGTTTTGCATCAGGACGTCTCACTGCACAATGGGCGAATCGGGATAAAAAGTTGGGAGGAATGGCAGTGGATGAAATTCTTGATATTTTACCCAACATTTATTCACAAAATTATTTCTTAACAAATTTTTAAATTAAAGTAAAAAAAATCCTTAATGATCATTGCAAACCTTCAAATGTCTTGCCGATGTAGGAAGCGATATTTTAAGGCGTGCGATAAAGGGTCCATAATTATCTCATAGCCGGTTAAAAATTCTTCTGAGCATGTTAAAATAAATTAAGAATAAATAAGAATCCAAAATCTAAATATTTCATGGATACTTAAATGTTATACTTAATCGACAACTTTTTTTTTTCTTTGAATGCTGCCTCATGAATTAATTATTCATGTGGTAGTTCCAAAGTTTCCTGAAACTAAATCATTTCTATTTATTTTGCATCTGCTGGCTTTATTAAGAGCCGCAATGCCCTATTTAACTAGTGTTATTATTCTCCTTTATTTGCGTTATTATCAAAAGTCACATTACTAAAGCTACTCGCGGATTGCGAGCTTTTCTTTACCGATCACCCACCGGTGTGTTGGATGGAAGCCCTGATTTAGAATGTTGGATGAATTCCACCTATATACGGACCGTTTCTTGGTATATGACAAGCGCGCCAACAAGCCTATAAATTTCAAACACGTTAGAATAGTTTAAAACGAAAAACAAAACTCTAAATCATTTCAATATAATTGATTGAGTTAAACAAATGGAATCAATTATTAAATTCTAGAGGAAAATAGTATGAATTCTTTCGCATTTTGTTGTCTATTTGAGTGAAATATAATGCGAACCGTTGTGGTATCAGTAGCACATAACTATTGCAGGTTAAAGTACTGTCAATTTGGTTTATCTTATCGATTTTTTCCTATCTCTTACCAGACGTAATCAGCGAACTCTCTGTTCAATACCATATAAGTAGAAATATAAATGGGTCGTGGGTAACGGAATCACTGATTTGTTTTTTAACGATAGGTGCAACTATTTAGTAAATGGCAAGAATATTAAACGATCGTTAATGTGTAATAATGAAGTATGTCGGAATATGCATTGCAAGGATAAGATATGAAAATTTCGAAAAGTGACTGTTCTCGGCAATTGGATGTATATTATTAGCAATGTTGTAATAATTTAAATTTATTTGCTGGATTTTTTATTATGTTTGTGGATAAATTAACATTCTTTAGAATGTTAATGTTTTGAAAAAAATATTTGCTAGAATCAATAATGCTTTCCTTTTGATAGTCATCGAGAGTCATAAACTCTGGCAATTGTCGAAACAAATCAAGTACTAGTTATATTTCAACCGGTTTATCCAAAAACAATCACACCAGCTTAATAAAATTGTCATCGGACGTTCTTTCGTTCTTCCAATGGGTAAGACAGAAGAGATTGGATCTTAAGGTGACGATCGTGTTGCGTGCCTAAATGCAGAAAATGTGAAATTTGCCAAAACACATCTTCTCGCACCTTTCAGATAGTTTTTGATGATGTTTTTTCTTCTTTTTATTCCTTATTTTATGCGATGAGGGCGCGGCAAGTCTGTTGGGACTGATTCGTTTTTTTTTCATTTACCGAAGAACAGACATCCTAAAGAGTGGTGGCAGTTACACTCGATTTTTCTCCTTGGCTTGCGCTGCAGCATTTAGTGCAGGGAATGCCGTAAAAAGTCCGAAACTGCTCCGATCTTGTTAATAATAAAATAATTACTCTCTTGTCTCCTGTCGCACGTGGTCCGCAGCACACTGATCCTTGTGCCGAAGTGTTCCCGATAATTAACGACTCACACAGCTACACACACGGTACCTCAAACGGTGGCAGTACGAGCAGCAACATTTTTGTTTGTTTGTTTGCTGTCCTTTGATATGAAAAAAGATTCATTTTTATCGAAATACAGCTTAAACCGAAAATTAAGCCTCGATTTTGCGACCGTGTAGGACCACCACCATTAGACTAGAGAGACACTCGTATGTGTGCTCGTAATTGTCGAATGGCCAATTATTCACCCTTTCTCTTTTTTCCGAAACATGTATATTTTTGGAGCTCCCCTGCCCGATATGGTGGTTTCTTTTTTGGCGTGGCACATAGGAAGGAAGCTTCGGCACGGGTATAGAAAGGAGTTTAACGATCTGAGCATCACCCTCACTCGTGCGTAGCCCATCATAAGCGAGAGATTAATAAATAAATAAAACACCAATAAAATGTGTTCATTAATTTTTGCGAGACGGAACCTGGATCGAGATGCCGTTCCGAGAACTGTGTGATGAAGGCCATCATCTCGGCCTAGCGAGAAATGTTTGAATATATCTTCTCGATCTTGTGTCAAGCTAGCTAAAGGGGCGTGCTGTTTATTGGGGGCAGAGATTTTGACAAGTAAAGAAAAAATACAACTAAATAATTACCATCATATACGAGCGAAGGAGGCAAGAGAAGAAAAAAAAACACTCACATAACATCCTTATTGGGGACCCGACGTAGATGTTTAAAATTTATTGCAGCTGAGGTACCCCGAACCTGTGTATAGGTTTTTTGTTGTGTGTTTAAAGCAACGGCGCATCGTTAGCAGATTCGGGAGAAATGCACCTTTCGATGGTGGTGACGGTAACATTCAATTATTTTTTCGCACATTTTGATGTGGCCTGTCCCGTGTCATCGAACGCACGTTGTCGACCCGTCGCGGGGAAGAAACACAAGTCAACATGATCCTGTAAACAACACCTAGTAAAACAGATCTCCTCTTCCACTCGTACAGAATACCGGGCTGCAGGCTCTTGCCATTTGTCTGTTGGTGCTTCACCTTTGAACACTTGCAGTTCCGGAACACTGCAGCTACTTTGAAGTGTAGCCGAACGCCTGAGGTCGTTGCATGCTGACGGTGCATTTTTGGAGACGTTTTACTTTTGCAGCCCGTCCCAGGCTAATAAAAAGGCACTGCAACTGACTGCAGGACCTGGCAAAGGTTTTGGTGTGGTAGGCAAGTCAGATTGCAGGTCTTCCTTTATTTTTGTATAAAGATTTCATCGCTTCTCGTTTGATGTGTTACGAGGCATCCTTCCAATGCTATAATTTAATTAATCTTTAACCATCAACTTTTATCATCGCCATCATTATCGGGCTCGTAAAAAACGTGTTATCAGGAAGGTAGGGTTTCAAGTTACTGTGATATTGCCTCGGGATGTGAATGGATATCGCCTGAGATGCTCGCCGTTAACGTAGCTCAGGATAGCTATCTAGAGTCGATAGATAGCTCAGGATATACTGGTGGAGGAGTTATCCTTCCCGCAACTTCTGAGATCCTCGTAGCATCGTGGGTGATGTAATGCGAGATTTTATCCGATACTAATGTATCCGTTTAATCCCTGGCCCTATTTTTACTTGTTCGGGAGCTTTGGTTTCGCCAGTCAATGAAGTGTACATGTGTGTGTTTGAGTGCGTGCGTGAGCTAATTGTATGATTGTAATTTGATGTTTACGCGCTCGCTGGTTACGCAGAAAGCTTTGGCGTGAAATTAAGCGTAAACTTTACGGCTCGACCAAAAGGATCGTTTATGTTAACCTCTTCCCGGGAAAACCGGATCCGTGCTCGTCCATCGTTGTGCGTGTTTGCGTGATCAGTGGCACTTATGCGAAAAGTGTTAAAGTCCTGTGGGATGGCTTAATTTTAAGCAAACGCGTTTTTTTAGGCTTTGCGGTAAAGACGTGTTACCGAAGGGCATTGTCGTGACTGGTTGACCTGCACCGCACTAAACCATGATACCCCGAGGAGAAAATGGCATGGTACAGAAGCGTTGCAAATGCCACACTATAGGTGCAAAAAAAAATCATGAACGGTTGGTAGTAATCAGCGACCAAGCAGCACTGAACACCAATCTCAGGGTTTTGTACGTAGCGAGATCAATGCGTTTTCCAAGCGTTCTGATTATGATACAATCAATTAATAGGCGCTTTCTTTCTCCACGTCTCAGAGTGGTAATACCCAGTATCAACAATATCACTTTACGGCACATTTCCTGTCCTGATACACAGGAAGAATGTCTTTTTAATGAGTCTGTGGCTTAAACCCTGTGGCGTTGTCAATGAATTCACGAACTTTACTGCTCGCTGTAAAAATATTGCTTAATATCCGTGTGCGGATAATCTGTGCAGCGGATGCTGAAACGGAGATTTTCTTAGTTTTTGTTTGGTTTCAATTAAGTTTTGGGGCACTACAAAATAACACAATAACTAAACATTTGCTGTGTAGAATGGATGATCCTGTATTCCTTCACAGGATTTGTATACTTGCATAAACACAGCGAATAATGTTTCATTAAATGTTTATAAGCTTGCGGACGCTATTGTGAGCACTGATATTTGGATAGGTATCTTGTGGTAAAAGCGAACACGAAGAAGTAGGTTTTCAAATGATTTCATCATCCACACTAGACGATTGATTTGTGTTATGAATGAATGCTCCAGATGGTCGTACCCTTGATTGGTAGAACCTTACGCAGTATGGGGTTGCGGTTATTTGGAGGTGGCACTGTGAACAATTTCTAACTTCTTGGTGGGGGGACCATAACGACGACGATATACAGTGTTCGATCAACCGAAACCATGGCGAAAGCGAACAGTGGCAAAGCGAAAGGGAGATTCGGCGAAAGGGCATCCGCTGGTCGGAGAGGGATGTATTTTTGTGTAACTGCTGAATGGGGTGTAGAGTGAGTATGGTGCTAGAAAAGGAGAGAAAAGTGTAGCGAGAGCGAGAGAGGTGCGAGGCGACTAACGTTCCGATGTAGCAATCGGAGCAATGGTGTGCGGAAATCTGCACGGCACATGTTACATCTTCGTCGTGTATGCACGTTGTAGAGCGGAAAATGCTACAAAGTGTTCGGAAAATTCATTAGAACTTGCTGAAAACATTTAGTTGTGCAAAGGTGAATTTTCGGAATTTGCGCGAAAAGTACAGAAAAGGCCACCCAACGGGAACAGTTGTATCCGGCAGTGGGCTGACCTAACAAAACGTTTTGGGGTCGGTTCGAGCTCCTCTGGGGCATTTCTCATCCATTTGGGCTTGTGAGGGGCATTTGTTAGTGCGCAGATGTTTTGTGTACAGCACAGTGAACTGTACAAATCGCAAAGCGTTTGGAATTTGAAGGTAGACCATAGGAACAGGAACGACGACCAGCAACGTTTGCTGGTAAGCTGCGAGGCACGATATGCTGGAAGCCTGTCGCCGGTATGCCTTTCGATGTCTTTCGGCCGAAACCTGTGCGTACTTGAATCGTTTTACCAGGATGCAGTTTTTCGATTCAGTCGGCACGCTGGACTTGACCTCTAATGCTAGTTTAGCATCCATTGGTGTATGTACATTCTTTAGAAGATTTCTCCAAAGCGGAACTAGCGACTAAATTCAATGAATCATTCGTATGCGAATAGACCAGATGGTTCGTTGGTGTTGTTGATTTTTTTTCTATCCCAGTATACGTGGAGCGGCATTCAGCGACACACAATTCAGTCCGGCGCTATCGTCAAGCGCAACCGTTAAAGTCCGAAAGCGTGGAGTTTCTTGGAGATTAGATAAAGCCGCCGCTCGAACTATCAAAGTGTGCGCGCAGTGGTGGCTATCAGCAATCGACTAAGGTGCACAGCTTCAAGCGCTCTCCAGCACGGGTCGTATGATAAGTCTTGTGATATCGCATCACGACTAGCCTACACACAGCCACAGGTATTAGCATTCGTATTTCTTGAGCAGAATGTTGATACCATGAGGACGTGACTATCACAGTTATCGTTCACCCGCTCGATGAAACACAAGCTTTTGCTATATGTGTTTATGCGTCTGGTCGGTGTGTTTTAATCTATCCATAACCCTTACCGTTGGCGTCGCTACGTAATGCGGAGTCTATCGCGGAGTGCCGACCTAGGGTCGTCTATCACATAATTAACACTTTTTCAATTAGATGGTCTTTGGTGGGGTAGCCACACTTGGTACATTAACATCTGAGGATCTTGTTGTATCTAAGAAGGCTTCTTGCCATCTGCAACGCCTTCTTTCCCTTCGTCGCAGTACAGTGAGACTAACGGGGCACTCATAAATCTAAAAGCCGTCAGCAAACGTCGGTAACGGTGGTCGTTCCAGCGATTCGTTCCACGTCGTTTCGTTTGGACTCGGAAAAGGCGCAAAGAAAAAGGCGACGGCGACGTGGTCTTGTTTCTTAAATTACTTTTAAATTGTAAACCCATTGTGCGTTTGCTTCTGGTGAGAGGTGTCGGTTGTAGGCACGTATGTTTGTGATGGTGTGTACTTTCCCGGGGGGAGTGTAATTCGTGGGGATAAGGATGGATATTTCTTATCGTTTGGAAATGGTCCCACCCTCTGTACATATTGCCTCAATAATGTCCGATGAATGAGTTAAGTTAAATGTTTTGATCGTTGAGCTTCTACGGCGCTGAACTTAATAATCAGCAGCATCATCATCATCACCATCATCATCATATCGCATCGATCTCGATGAGCTAGGAGCTCATATGAGCAGATGACGATCATGTTATGAAGCGGTAAAGAAAGAGATAAAATCATAGAAGCATAAGACGAGGAAAGCAGAAAAGAAACAGCTATCGATCGTTGGGTCGATCTATTTTGCTTTCGCTTCTTCAGTGAGCTCACGGTACTGCTGCCGTTGCTGTTCGTTTAGTGTTGTGAAGAAGTCATTAACTCTCGAGTAGTGTTTGCTTTGATCCCGATCCTGGAAGAAAGACCTCCTGGATTTTGGGCTGCGATGGCATTCGCACCTTGCGCAGCGCTTGCGTAGCGGATCTTGGGAGTTTATCAACTTCTTTTCTTCGTAATTAAAGGCGTAGAAAATGAACTTAACGAGGAGTCAACGAGCTCTTTTTATCGGGACGATCGAAATCTTTGAACGCTTACGCGATTTGGCGCACGCGCTTCGAAGCCCATTCGTGGCCCCTACTCGCATTGGTTACTGCGGACAGCGATCCTTTCGAAAGCTCTTGTAGGAATGTGGCTAAAAACAAGCTGAGCGGTGGCGCTCGTTGAGATAAATCATTCAGAATGGGGGAATGGGGTTTCCCTCACCATTCAAGCGACGCTTATCGGCGGGGATGAAGGGACTTAATTTTTCATTTCACGTAGATTTTTTTATGACAAGGCAGTTAGCCATTTAGCAAAAACTGTTCATGTTTTTTTGTTAGCTGTAGCTTGCATGAATGTTTGAGTTTTTGTTGATGAGTTCTAGAAAGCCGTAGATAACGTGATTGGTTCGTTGCTTACGGCGTTTTTTTAAATCCATTTTTAAAAATTTCTTCAAGCCATTGTCTTGTCGTACAGTACACTTGTTTTTTTTCGAACGATAGAGAAAAAAAGAAACTAATTGCAGAAGATTGATTAGTGGGAGAAAGGAGATAGCCGAACTATCATGTTCGTGCGGTTCTCGTATGACTATGTTTTTCTACGTCGTTTTATTTCTTTTCTTGTGCCGTAGCTGAGTCATAAGCAGATTACAGATAGATTGATGTTTTATACAATTTCATCGAGTCAGTAGTCTGTTCAATTTTGTGGAAAAGGGTGGTCGGCATTAACAATCTAATTACTGTATGATTTGTTTAAACGTGCCCTTCAGTAAGCCACGTACTCTTATTAGACATTTGCATTTTTCAGATTTTTTCAATAATACATTCTTATACTTTATACACATGTATGTTTTGTTAAGAGTGGAATTAAATAAAAACTATCTTTTGAGTTTTTATTATTAATCAATGTTTGATATAAACGTTCCTTCATTACATAGAAATTAGTAAATACATTAGAAATAAATACGCTGCAAATTTCTCACATAATTTTAATAAGCCGCCAATGTTGTATTTAATAGTTTTAGCCTAACGTGATATTCCGCTGCATTTCTATTCCGCACATCAAGTATCGAATATTCTGTCCGTAGTTGTGAATTTTTGGCACAAAACAATTAGTTCGTATTCGTGCGACTGCTTGTTCTACTATACAGTATGCTTCCGCATACGCTTCGATTAGACGAAGAGCTTAGAAAAACTCCGTCCCGGCTTAAACAACCAGCTAGGCACACTAAATTTCGAACCCATTTTCAAAATAAACACAAGAATTCATCATTTGCTTTTTCGAGCTGGGCAAGAAAAACAGGATGGGTCAAACGGAGGTAACGTAGAGAAAATGTAGGAGGCAAGGAAAATCCACCACAATTCATTACGACCCGCAAACCCGCAGAACCATTCCTGATCCCGTGCGATGCACCCTCGCTGCTTTAATCGGTGTTTGCTAGATCTGTTTTTGGTTCTAGTGACACGAGAGCGCATGAGGAAAAATAGGTTACGCGGTCCACATTTGCTCCCGATGCGAACAAGTGTGCGCTCGCAAGCGATCCTCCGCATACGGGCCATAGAACGTTGAACGGGCAGCTAAAATATCACACCGTGCGTTCAGTGCTGCTTCTCTCACGAGGTGGTTGGAGGCACTGCCGAAGGGGTTGTGGTGGTGCAAGCATACATGTTAGCGTATGCTGTACAGGGAGCGTGTGCAAGAATTGGTTCGGCAGCTCCGACGCGTAATCGGACGGCATGGTCGCGCGGCATCTGATCCGATCCGAAAATGGTCTAAATATAGAGAGTAAATACCGAATCGGTACGCGACACTCGGCCGGAAAACAGGTCTCTCGTAGCCCCCGGGGATGGTTTTTCGCGTATTAGGGAGTTTTTCACCGCTTTCGTGTTTTGTTGTGTGTGCATCACTACGCTTTAGCGTGTGAGTGAATGTTTTCCTTTGCTTCGTGTTACGCAAAGCAACACACGGCTCGGGCCAGCTAGACGACTTTTTTCATATTTGATTGCATGCCAGATTCAACGCTTTACCATGCTTACCTCGTACGATATTTCTTTTTAATGTATGTGGTGTTCTGTCAAGTTATAAGTAATCAAATGCAGCTTACGAACGAAATTCCAAACATTTTTTTCTGATAACTCAAAGTCACTCGGTGCCAAAAACTAATTTCATATGTATTAACTTTTTCGCTGCAGGTAGATTTTGATGGGTAAAAATTTGTATTATATTTTTCGATCAATTTAATTACTTTACTTTTACAACACATAATATTTAATTATAGAATTTGTTTTTCGTTCAAATTTCAAAGTCGCAGTTTCGTATAATTTGTTGTAGGGGAAGGTAGGTAAAGACGTTAAGGGAAATGGTAAAAATCTGGAGATATATAAGTGCTACGACCATGAAAATGTGCATACACTATCTGACAATCATGTTTTATCAGAAAATATGTTGAAGCTTTTGTGTTTCCATCAATTTTTGCGTTTTTTTAATGAATGAAAAACATGGTTTTTTTCGTGCAGTTTTTAAATGTTCTGGTAAGACGGACACCAGATATGGGAAAGATGGACACCATGAAGGGTAAGATGGACACCTGTAGAAAAGGTTAGAAAGTGAAGGGTTTTACAGTATTTTAACAAATTCTATCGCTTTCCACGTCCTGGTACGTTTATAAACTAATTTTTGGCCTATTGCAACGGCGATTCATTCAGCCATGAATTTAGGAATTGTAAACGGCGCTTGTAATATATCGTAGAATGCAGCATCTAAAGCATTATTGATATATCGCGCACTTACAGCTGACGTTGCTCCAGCTTACAGAACAACAGTCTAGAACTTCCTTTTAGGAAATTACTAGGAAAAGTCCACGAACACAGTATTTTTTGAGGGAGTTGTTAATAGTTAAAGCCATTTTCCACCATGTCAAAATTCAACATTTGAAATGTGTAATCCCATAGAATTGCTCATCTATTCCTGAACAATGTCGTCTAAATGCCCCATCTTTTTATTGCTTAAAGTTGTCCCAGTCGTGAGAAGATATTGGATTTCGTGAAGCGCCTCATCAGCGTCGAGCGAGTTATAGCATAACGAGTGGCTACTATTTTGACCGGTGTTTCATTTCTCGCTTATTTCAATACTTTCTCTAGTTACTGATTGATTTATAGCATCGGAATACCCTTATTTAAGGTATTTGAAGAAATATATTCATCACCAATTGATATAAGAAGTAAAATAAATCAATAAATTCGGTGTCCATCTTTCCCTACAACAAGGTGTCCGTCTTTCCCGCTTTGGTGTCAGAATGTTTAAACCACCAAAAAACAAAATTTTGTATTGCTTTTATTCTCGTTCTTTCGCCAGTTTTTTCATTAATAATCACGACAACCCATTCATGAAATAAATCTTCCGGAAATATAAACAATACAAGTTGTAGAGCTTAAGATCGGCAGTAGTCAAATTAGATCCACAAGGGTGCACATGATTGAAAATTTGTTTTGTTCGTGGATTTAACCAATTTTATATATATTATGCCAAAAATGTTCTCAAATGTGTTGTTTTACCTTCAGTTTGGATTCTACATTGTTGAATTACTCGAAAATTACCTTTTTCATGCATTTATGAGAAG
>SIXB01003997.1:0-19011 GCA_007018985.1 Anopheles bwambae
CGTGTCGCACCCATGTCCACCCCCATACCCTCATCACGGCAGGCGCCGCCACAACAAACCAAGATGCTCGTCGCTAGTAATGAAATCAAACGACTCGAATGAACGTTACAATTACTTCCGCCCGCTCTTTTTATCTCTTTCTCTCATTCTCTCCTTCTCTCTTTCTATCTCTCTCTCTCATTTACTCGTTCTGGGTTTTGTGTATCTATGTGTCGATTGATATTGCACAATTTAATCGTCTTCATTGCATCTAATACACTACCGCTCATTGCTTTATCAACTTTTCGCTTTGCTCTCTAACAAAAAAAAACATAGATGGAACTCCTGCTTAGTGGGCACATTCTTGATCACATGCGAAAAAGAAAAAGGGAAGGCCCGCAAGTGGCGATGTATGAAAAGGGATGACTCAACAACGGTTGAACATATCTCGAATGAAGTCTTCCCGCACGATCGGAGATAACGGCCTCGTAATGGATAAAACAGCTGAGAGAAACGGCTTCTTTGCCAGAAATGCCAGTAATGGACTGGCCTATGAGTACGTTAACGCTTTCCGTTCATGTGAAGAAGGAACTTCTTCTCGGACGAAAAGATCTGCCACTGTTTTTGTAGATCGAGCCCTGTTAAGTTGGATTTTAGTTTATTTAAACTATATTTATGATGCATTTATAAAGTTCCAAGTATGTTTAAAATACAAAAATGTTGTGTCTAGTAGTGTAGAAAACAATAAAATTGTATAAAACGTAACTGGAAAATATCAGCCACAAAAATTCAATAAGGACATAAAAACGAAATAAATAAATACATCGAATATTCGATCGAAATGTTACTGAAAATCTTAAACTTATCAATAGGGAACACATGGTGGTCTTTACGATGGATCTGCAATAGGTCGCACATGTGTTCAATTCCCATCTGGACCTTCATCCTTTAGAGCGGAATTGTTGTCTTACCTCACATAATGATTCGTGGCGTCGTATCGATTCCTCTCAAAATGAGTCATTGGCATTAAAACTACAATGAAGTAATAAATGTGCCACAATCTTAGCCGCAGTGCGCATATGTTGCATTGTAGCTTAGGCGGGATCAGCACTTTACCCCATCGCTGACACCCGTTGGAGTGGGAGCCGCACCACGACGGCTGCTCACATTCAATAGAACCCGTGCCGAGTGCCAAATTATCGTAATTTCACCAAAATTCCTACACAACCGGTTCGCACACTCATGGATGTGTGAGAGAACCGAGCCCAAATTTCCTACACTGCGGCATCATCACCGTGGTGTAAGATATTTTTTTGGGGTTGTTTTAGACATTTTGCTCATTAGCTCGTTTTTTTTCTCTCGCTGCCCACGTCTGTCTGTCTCTTTTCTGTTGAGCTGTTCGACACATGCTCGCAATCTTCCTATCAATGCTGGTGTCGTGAACGTGGAAAAATCAAACGAAAGCGGTAGGGTGAGGAAAGTTGTGACCTCAAAAAACAACAACAATAACAAAACGAACGCGCAACATACTTATCGAAATAAAACGATACGATGCACAGAGAGAAGGGGCCTACATCTTCAACAGACACACACACACACACACACATAACACGAGCAATTGCAACAGTGCCGAATGGTGGGCCAATGAGCGGGCGCAGAGAACAGGCCGAAGGATGAAGCGCGAAACAACGCCGCGGCCTACGTACGCGAAACAGCCGAACATGAGCAAACGAGAAACAATAGTACGGAAAAGCGTGCATGCAGAGCGATGATGATGATGCTTGGCCATTGCCCTCGTTCGGGGAGTTGTCCGGGTGGAGTGGGCGAAGGGATGGAGCGATACTGCTCTTGTAAGCCGTATGTCGATGGGCTGTTCGATGGATGGTTTGGATGAAGTTGTTGAACCTTTGCAATCAACTACCCTGCATGCCCCAGCAGCATTCCAGCAACGTTCGGGCTCAATGTTAAGGACATTTATTGAAGATGTTTTAGATAAGTTGTGTCAGAGTTTCATTACACATTAAATTGAGCAGATAAATGTTTTGGGTTCTTAGAATACTTTGGATTTATCTCATTGTCTGGAAATGCCTGAAGTTCCTCTGAAGACATCCTACAATTTCATTTCCCAAAATTTTTGCGACTTCTTCAGAAAATTGGGCCACTCTAATGTAAACATCTGAAGTCAACTTCTGCCAATTCCGAGCATTTGGTTCGATGTTAAAGCACTCGGAAATGGACTCATTGGAACTAGCATAGACATATATGGCAAATACGCAAATCTGCCACTCTATACTTACATCAAATAATTTAGATTTATTTGGATTTATCTCATTGTCTGGAAATGCCTGAAGATCCTCTGAAGAAATCCTACAATTTCAATTCCCAAAATTTTTGCGACTTCTTCAGACAAATTGGGCAACTCTTATTTAAAAATCTGAAGTCAACTTCTGCCAATTCCGAGCATTTGGTTCGATGTTGAAGCACTCAGAAATGGACTCATTGGAACTAGCATAGACATATATATCAAATACGCAAATGTGCCACTCCATACTTACTTCATATAATTTAACTTTTGCAAATCGATGGGAAACATTGAAATTTCCCATACTAGTGATGGCACACACACACACAAAATCCCTTTCCCATCATTTCCGACAGCTGGAATTGACAGCTGGCAATAAAAAATAACACTCTCAAAGCCAGCCGACAATCACATCCTGGCACAGCGTGTTTAGTTCCTCTACGCGAAGACGAGTCGTCCGTTCAAATTTCTTCGCGCCCTACACTTTCTCATCTGCCCGTGCACACAAACTCGTGAGCTGGTTTTATCATGTTAACCGCAACCTTTCCTCCAGAGCTCAATTCATCCCATACACACACGAGGCAGATAAAGCAGTCAAGGAAATGGGGTAAGAGAAAAGGCGTTGATGGGCGGTAGCGAGGGGATGGGGATCAATAATCAATATCAAAAAGCGAAAATGGAGAAACAAACCCCAATCGGAGTGGAGCAGCATTTTTGCTGCCGTTGCTGTAAAGAGTACAGTGTAAAGCAACCCCATAAATGGGTCAAACCAATCAAACGGCTCTCTGTTTTCTCGCCGGAGCCATACGGTCGGGGGGGGGGGGGGGGGGGTGTCGATCGACGGGCCGCTGCCGTTCCCGAAACCCCGAAAAAGAGAAGAAACAACGCACCCCACACCCGAAAATTGCTGCTTTTCGCGTCGATGCGAATTTTTGACAGACGATCGCCCGGCGGCAAATAAGTGTGTGTGTGTGTCTGTGCGGTGCGCTGGTGACTCGAGCGAAACACGATCGATCGAAAACGGGAGGAGGACCGGAGTTCCGCGCGCGCTCGCAACCCGTGTCTTCCCGAGATCTGTACTGTCATTCGGAAACAGGTTTTTTATTGCTCTTGACCAACATTTCGATCGTACAGCATCCACCTGCTTCACACCGCCGGATCTCTTCCCTCTGCTGGATGACTGGCCAAGTAGGAAATACAGCAACAACAAAAAACGGCATCAAATTATGCTCAGCTTTCGCGTACGCGCGCGTTCGTACCCGTTGATGTCCTCGGAAGTTCAAGTTCAACAACATTCACTCTCTCGGGAAGTAGGAGGGGTGAGCTTACTGCTGCTGCTGAGCGGGCTTGGGTTAGTTCCAACTACAAGCAGAGATTTGGTGACACACACCCAACACCACGACAACATCGGCCTGCTACCGAATAGAATGTGTTAAATGATATATCCAGAACTAAAAATGGCTATGTATTAAATATTTTAAAAGACTGCCTTTTCATCGATACAAACGAGATTTCAACCCGAGCCTGGATCGTAGAGGCACCACGAGTTAACAATTACACCATTATGCGCTATCTTCCGACGTGCGCTAATTAGTCAACAGGTTCATAGGCGTAAGCTAGGTCACAGTTCTTACAGTTTGTTCATTTCGCTTCCAGTCTTCTTTTAGTCAATAACTGGGTGCATTTACATGAATTTCAAAACAAACTACATAAACCAGAGTACTCTACTTAACTCCTTGTGCCACTGGAGGCATAACAAAATATATCCAGAGCTGGGGGAATGGTAAAAACAAAAAACCTAATACCAAACTAAGAAATTGGTCCTCCTACAGGCCCCGCCAGGTAAGCATTAAAAGAAACCTAAAAAACAGCACGCCGTGTGCTTCTGTGTCGTCTAGAGTTTCACCTCCCAGCAAACTGCGTGTTCCGCGTGCTATTATCGATCAAACCCGTCTGCCCCAGCACGACAAACGGGAGACAACCAACCGTTGTGTCTTTTCTGGAGGAGCTGTGGAGCTCCAAATAGGCAAAGATAGATCATCCTTTTCACCTTCATGTTTCGGTTGCTTTACACACACACACACCCAACGAAGCCTGTCGTTTTTACGACTTCCTTTCGTGCACTACACTACCACCCAAGCAACGGGGTGGAAGGAGCAGAAAAATCGATCGCACCAACACGCTGGGAGGCGCGTTAGTTCTTGGCTTAAAAAATAAATATCTTCAGTGCGCGTGGAACAAGGGGGCCGAGGGCTGCGGGCACGACAATACAGTGAATAATTTCACTTAAAAATGTGAACGACCATTACATGTGCTGAGGATGGAATCGGCAATGCATAGGGAACGAGGGGTAGTCGAGGTTGAAGAGGAGAAAAACAAACACGTTCACTTACGCGCCACGTCACGTGCGGAAGCGCATGTGTGTATTCGATACGGGCAAACGTGTTCGCATACGCGCGTATATGTACAAATATGTGCATGCGAAAATGGGATGAACGATCGCATTCACAGTCCGGGTTGAGAAACGTGAGCCACACTCGTGGAGCACATTGAAGGACGCACAACTGGGGCATTGGCGTCAGACGCGTCCAATTTGACAGGAGGAAGTTCTAAGGCACCATAGTGAATCATCCGCGCAATGCTCTGGAATCGTTTCTGCAAGACAGCAAACCAGTAACGTTCGGGCTAGGGAATTGGGTGAATGATATGGAAATATGAGTTCCACTACTTTGAAGAGTCTGGAGTTGTACCAAACCACAACCAAGTATTCCAGAGTTTGGTGAGATGCATCAAAATAGGAAGTTCATCTGTTGGCATGCAGCTACAGCTAGTACTTCTTGCGATACAGGAGGTTCTTCTTGAAGCTCCAATAAGCACATCTTCCAACAAACATCCAACATCCAGCATTGCTGACATTGGACGAGATCTCAACGGAGGACAAGACTCTGCCCCAGAGCTCATCCCATCAAGCAATCACGAGTAGGTCCATCCACTTCTACATCGGGGTCAAGACTTCAGACATCAAACGACCCTGGCTCTCGGCGTAATCAGCGCTTCCAGCAAGCTTTCGAGCATCGCCAAACAGTTCCACAAATTCTAGAAGCACACGTTCTACTCCTTCCGTTACGCCCGCCCCAGAGGGCAGCAGCATCAATTACCATTGTTGTCCTAACGCCACGAGAAGTTGCTGTTTGATCGATTTCCCAGCACGCTACTACTAACGCCACGCTTCGCTATTAGCCTATTCCCTCTTCCCAGTCGGGTTGTTTGGAAAAGTTCATAAATTTAGCGCACCAGGGTATTGGGCGGACTGGGGAGGCGGTGGGGGTAAACAAGGTGCAGTATAAATCACTCTACCCCACACCAACCTGAGGAAGGAAACACACGAGGCACACTCAGGTTGTTGATCATAGATACACATCGTGCTGCTGCTGCTACTACTACTGTTGCTGGTAACCAAAGCAAACGTCGCAAAGGATCGCAATCGCCCGTTCCGTGGGTTAATAGCACCAACAATCCAAACCCTTAGAATAAAACATCCCCCTTTCCCTGTCTCTCGCTCGCTCTCTCTTCTCATTCCCTTTTTTTTCGCAGGATGGGTTGACGTTCTTAAGCTGTCACTTTTCCGCGCAGCAACATTCATTGCAATCGTTTTTTTCTCCATTTATTTACTCCCCCCAACTCCTCCTGATGTCTCTCCAGGCTTGTTGGGGCTTTTCGGAAGCAAACACACACACACGCAAAACTTACCACGCGATTTCGAAAGACAGCGCAAACAAAGCGAAGGAAAGTTTTAGACCCGTGAGCGAACACATTTATCCCCCGGCTTTTTGTTACGTTTAACTTCTGCCTCCCCCGTTCCCCTTCCTCTCCACTTTTAACACCCTCAACACCCGGTATTGAAATAAACAATCTAATCTCCACCCAGAACGTTGCCCGGACGACGACGATGACACCCCCTCCCCCCCCTGTTGCCCACAACTGACTCTTCTCGAGTCGAACAATTTATCTGTTTATGGTACAATTTGCGTATTACGTGTCATATTTCACCGCAAAACCGTACTGGCGTGCGGCGGTGTGGTTGCGCAGGGCACACCACTACGGTTTGACCTTCGGGTCACCTTCGGAACCGGGCGGCCTAAACGGCCGTGCCGTGGGACTTGCTCGTGTGATTCTTTGCGACGCGCGGAGCGCTAAACGGTCCCACAAGTTCTTGGCGTTCTTGGGCGAAGATAAATGAAAGACTGTGGGAAAAGGCCTACCAGTGGGGTGGGGTGTGATGCGAAGAAGGTGGTTGCAAATCGATTGTTAATGGCATAGGGAGTGGGGGAGAAGGGCAGTGCACTCCTTTGTCTTCGAAAGGTATTCTTTTGGACATGAGCGAGACACGCAGTGCAATGGACGATGTGGGGTTTTTTTTTGCGAAAATTGTTGCATTTGCACAATGGTTTTGGTATATTTATTCATTTTTGTTTTTGCGACATCACTGCATCTTCGTTTATTTTATCTTTATTAAACTGGACTGTTGCAATGAGACTTGAGTTTTTGGCACTGTTCGACGGCGCGTGAGAAGCGTTCTGCATTTACGCGATGTCCTGCCGACATAGACGGACTTATGCATAACCGCTCGATATAGAGTGGGTGAATAAATTATAGAAAGATGGGGGTAAAATAAAGAGACACTCGGTTGCCGCAAACGCAAGGTGAAATGTCTAAACAACCACTTAATCTGCCTTTAAAATGATATCTCACGATAAATGAGTCTCTATTCGTCCTTTTAATTATCGATCATAATGAGTGCATTCAATGTTAGGGAACGTGTATGATGAGTTCCAAACAGAATCAAATGTGTTGAATAAAAAAAAATACAAATACAACAACAAGCACACAATGAAAGCAATGGAAAAAGCATAGAAGAACCTAAAAAAAACATGCTACCAATAGGGAACTGGACCTGTGCACAGTAAGAACCACAATATCTCTACCATATAAGATATGATGTTGGGTAAATCTGATTCAGATTCATGAATCTGAATGAATATTTGGAATGATTCAATCAATCTGAATCTGGATTGGAAAAATACATGAATCTCGAAAAAATCGTGAATCTCAAAAGATTCATGAATCTCAAAAGATTCTTATATCTCGAAAGATTCAAGAATCTCTTAACATTCATAGAGCTTGAGCTTTTTATTATTCTTCTTCTTTTATTATTCTACATGGCCATCATGCTAGCCTATACAGGCTTTAGAGACTTCTTGACGATACCACGTAGTTTGTTTTGCTATGGGGAGACAGTCTTAGCGAGGATTGAACTCAAGACGACTATGCTTTAGGTGGGATTGGGCAAATTAAATATTTTGAAAATCTTACATCTCTGACCATTCGTAAAACCCTGGAAACATATGAATTTAAATGGATTTAGGAATCTTATAGATTGTAGAATCTTTGAAGATTCATGAATCTTTCGAGATTTATGAACATTTAGAGATTCACGAATCTTTGAAAATTCATGTCGAATCACTGATCACTGAAGATTCGAATCACTCATCACTGAAGATTCGAATCACTCATCACTGAAGATTCATATGCATTAATCTCAACAAAAGATTCATGAAACCCAACACTAGTGTTTTTAATTCATTTATGCTTTACTGTGTCCCGCACGCCGGTACAGCTCACACACACACACATCAATCACTCAGTGCCGAAAAACAGTAAGGTACAAGCGCGGTCACCTGGCGGTGGGCGGCAAGGCTGAGCGTTTGATAGCAAAATGCAAAGGAAGACGGGGCCGCGCTCTCATCAGCGGCGAAAAAACGGGAAAACCTTTCGGACCCACCGGAATACCGTTACAGAAAAGTTAGTGGTGAGGGAGGGGGGATTTCTAGCTCTTTGATCTTCCTCTCGTCGCTCCTTCTCTTTGACTGGGAGAGCCGAGACCGGTTCAGATTTAGCCGTTATCAATTTGCACTTTATATCCCAATTTTTTTCTTCTCCCCCTTCAGAGCGTGAGGAATCACTGGAAAGCTTTGTTGCTGCACCAGGGAAGTAAAATTGGAGATAGAAGAAAGAAAGCAAAATAAAGAGCACCGAAATGAACGGGTTTAGAGAGAGGCTTTGTTGTTATGTGCTTCCCAAACATTGTTTTGTTTCTTTTTTCAAATCATCCAAAACCTGTTTAATTTTATTGCAAAAGTAAAACGAGCTTAGCATTCATGCACTCTTCAATAGGTATTAAAATTGATCCACACCACACCGTGCATGATGTCACCTTAACTTCACCTTAAAATACACGCACACAACCACAGATACACAAACGCAACATAACTGGCCACTTAAATAATGAACCCGTGGCACGTGGCACTGACGAACATTCCGAAACGGGCGCGTGAGCACGCGAACCTGGTGGCGCCCCACCGTAATGGCGCTCTGGCACGAGGGACACCACACACTCGGGGGGCCGGGCTCATCCTTCGGTCTTCGGTGTCTTTCTCTCTCTCTCTCTCTCTCTCCCTCTGGTATACACGTTTGCCGGAAGGGTTTCAGCACTCAATCGCGCAGCCAACTCGCAAAACAAATATATCACCAGTCTTCCTTCCTGGTGGAGAGCCATTTTCCACCATTCACACTGCGGGACGTCATCTACTGTGCAGGGTGACAACAACACCGTTGCGGTGTGCGGGTAAAGTTCAACGGTGAAGGCAAAAGGGCGACCAAACATGCAGCATATGTTTGAAAACGTGCATTTAGCGTTCAGATCTAGCAACGACGGAAGAAGAAACCAAATCATACAACGGCGAGTGCGTTTTGAACAGAAATAACATCTGAAGAAGTTAGGAGTTAGGGTTTTTACGTCTCTACTTTTATTCTATTGATTAAAATTACCTCAAAACCTCGAAATAACGCTATAATATAAAAAATTAAAACTGCAACAGGTGATGTACACACTATGGGTCACAACCGCAGCGCTTAGATAATGGGCAAGCTGTTCAGGAGACCCCTTAAGCTATTTTTAAAACGAAGACCCTTTTTATGCGTTTTAATCAACGCAATTAGATCTTTTGTAGTGGTGTCCGTTAGCGTTATTGTGTGGACATATCATGGTAGTCACAATAACCACTCGAATGAATATATTTAGAGTCTTGGCATTAATTCTTCCTGTGAAATAATGCCTAAATAAAGGGAGCGCATTTTACTCCGATTTACATTCCAATACGCTGGCTGGAGTTACTTTAGCGACGAAAACTGCAAAGCGAGAGGTTAAGTAAGATAGTGTTTTTTTTTTAGCGGTGAGAGCTCGGAATCGGACCTACCCGATTTCGATTCCTTGTTCAGAATCCATTCCAGAGCCGATTCCAATGCTGGAATCGATTTCGATTCCAGAGACGATTCCGGAGCCGATTCCAGAGTTGGTTTCGGTGCCGATTCCGGTGTTGACTCCGGAATCGATTCCAAGATCGGCTCCGGAATCAGAATCGTCTCCGGAATCGGAATCGACCTCTGAAACGCAATTTTCTCCGGTAACGGAATCAGGCTTGACTCCAGAAATGAAATTAGCTCCGGAAGAAGAATTAGTTTTTGAATTGAAATTAGAAGCGAGGGAAGTGAAATAAGTCCGGGAATCTCCATGTGAATAGATTAATTAAAAGTAAATTTTGATTCTTTGTCGCTATCAACATGAAGATGCCGACACCGGCTCCGTTTCGAAGCCGATTTTGATTCCGGAGCCAATTCCGGAACCGATTCCAATTCCGGAGCTGATCCCGATTCGGGAGTCGATTCCGATTCGGGAGTCGATTCCGATTCTGGAGCCGATTCCGATTCCGGAGCCAATACCGATTCCGGAACCAATTCTGGAGCCGATTCCAGAACCAATTCCGGAACCAATTCTGGAGCCGATTCCTGAACCAATTCCGGAACCAATTCCGGGCCGATTCCGGAATCGATTCCGGAAACTGATTCCAGACCTACTATCCGGAAAGGATTCCAGAAAACTTCGGAGCTAGCCGGAATCCGACGAAATCTTCCTTTTTCCCATCACTAGTATGTATGTGCCCCTTCGATCTTGGTGGAGTCACCGTTCCTCCGTTCGTTGCCTACAGCGCTCACATCGCGTGTATTGGTATGTTTCTCTATTTTGATCGGATGAATTTCTTCAGTTTGATTTAACTTCAAAAACTATTGTGAGTCGTAACACCCCGAATTCTTCATGGGAGTCAGAACTTCTTCCCTGTAGGTCCACTGTTTAGACGTTACACTCTCAAAATAGCATTTAATTGCAATTGCACCCTAAAACCTAAACATGATGCACATTCCATCATACGAATGCATTGCAAAGCCGTTGTTGTTGTGCCCACCCATCGCGTGCGCATCAAAAGCATAAGCGCATCTCTCTTTTATTTATGCATTCCGATGGACGATTCTTGAACCCGTCGCACACCACACACCGACAACCGTAAACCTATTTTTCTCCTCCTCGATGTTGGGGGTTTCAATCGCTTCTGTTGTAAAAGAACTCGTGTCCCTCTGTGTGTGTGAGCAATGAAATAGGAAACATACATGGGGTGTGCTGCCTTCCTCCCCCATTGCGCTATAACACATTCTGCAGGTCAAGCATATATAATTGCAGTTCGTCAACCCTTCTATTTGTTGCGCGAAAAGTGTACGGTTGTTGTCTTTGCCTGTGCCGTTCCGCCAAGGTTCGGTGGGGGAAAGCATGATTGAATCATGCACACGAGAATCTTTCCAGCAACAATCGCGCACACACACACACACAAGTTGGAATGACAACGCGGCGGCGTTTGAGCAAAAGTTGTTTTTAACGCGAAACCCCGGCCCAACCCCGGCATGTATGAAATAAACATTAGCGGCCGTTTCGGTTTGCCGGAAGATTGCATGAGTAGCGTTGGCACCACGGTTGTGTGTGTGTGTCGGGTTTGCTTAGAATTTCGCCAGCCGGAACCATATGCCGTGTATTGTTTTTTTTTTAATTATAGTACGCTGGGGTGAAGGATGGAGCTGCTTTGGGGTGGCGAAGCGATCAAATCTAATAAACTCTTTGGAATGATTATACAACGTTTATGGGTTTGCCTTTATAAACAAACATTCACAGTTTATCCCCACAGTTTGTTTTCCAGTTTGGCTTGCGATGAGATCAAGTCGAATATAAACCCTTCTCTGGAATGATTATTTAACATTATGAAGTATTTTGAAACAAACATTTGCTGTCAATATATCCCCCCAGTGGATTTAGTAGCCTTTTTCAGCACTTTTTGTTTCGAGACGTCAGTTGATTGATGCTTCTTTTTTATGTAAATGCGAAAATAACTCTGCTCTTTATTAAAACTGGGACAGCTGAATGAACCTACAATCCAGAAATAAACGGTTTAAGTCGAAAAAGTTCTGATTTCCAGCGCGATTAGAACCCTAACCGATGCAAAGCCGCTTCAGTGCGTACACTCAACCTTTCACTTACACCAGTAGGACAGCACCGGAAGGCAGCGATTAAAAATCGATAAGTATCTGCCGATCGCTAATCGATACAGTTTATTTACATTTTTTTCTAATTATTACTTTAACAACAGCACTTAAACAAAACAAAACTGTTTTTTTTAACTGGGACAAGCTGTATGAACCTACGAATCCGGAAATAAACGATTTCCGAAGTTGAAAAAGTTCTGATTTTCAGCGCGATTAGAACCCTTACCGCTGCAAAGCCGCTTCAGTGCGTACACTCAACCTTTCACTTACACCAGCAGGACAGCACCGGAAGGCAGCGATTAAAAATCGATACGTATCTTCCGATCGCTAATCGATACAGTTTATTTACATTTTTCTAATTATTACTTTAACCATGAAAATGTTTTCCCTCGCTCGAAACGGGCAATTTTCCTGTACCCGTACGACGACGACGTTGCTTCGACTCCTCCTCCCGCTAGTTATCAACCTCGTCGCGCTCCGTTCGCACTTCCTTCACGGCCGTTGTTTAAGTATGCAAGTAATGCGTAGGTGTTGCCGCTTCGCACCCGTCTCCCGCTAAGATATCATTTATGCCTGATCTTGAGTGACGCTTGGCCGTACCGGTGTTACCCGCTGTCGGGTTCCCCCCTTCTTGCCTTTACTTAGTGCGCAAATAGAAATTAAAGTGAGTGGTGCCCGCACACCGCCCGCACCGAAAGGAAAAGTAGGAAGGTAACCTCCATCAGCCTCTGGCCGGAAGTGTGCGAAGGTGCAAATTGCCGGTTGGTGCGCGCCTCCGGTTGGCGATTGCAATCTATATGTGTGAGCGCACGAGAAAGCAACTACGAAGGCGGGCACACACAAATCTGCAAGCTCATTACCGCATGCAGCATAATAATCTCCCCCGGTAAGCCACCGCCAGCAAAAATCGCTTTTTTTCATCACTCCGCCCCGCCGTCCGCGTTTTTTTTCTCACCCTCGCGCCTCTGCATTCGGGGGAAGCGGCAATATTTTCTCCGCAATCTTTCATTTATTTCCACCCTTTTTTTCCAGTAGCACCCGTTTTTTTTTGTCTTCCACTACCGCTCCTTCTTCTAGGACGGATCTCGAAACGATCGAACTCATCAGCAACCACGCGGGAGTAGGGGGGTTGCGGAGGTCTTTAGTGAAGCGTTTCGAGCAGCGGCTCTAAGCCGCAAGGCGCAAAGTGAAGCCTTTTTGCCACTTGCCAATTACTGACATTATGCACCTTTGCTTGCACACTCCCCCTCTCTCTCCTCTTTGTCCTTCCCCACACTTCCACACTCCACTAATAACTGCCCCTTCTTGCAATGGGGGGGGGGGAGCGGAGAAGGGTTTTTGCTGCCAGTACAAGAAGAGAAGGAAAAACCAAATCTTCACAAAACGAAATTAAAAGTGATTCTCCCTCCCCATTCGGGTCTCCCCAGAAGCGACCCGGCGGAGAGAAACTTACTTCCAGGGATTCCAATTAACCACGTGCTCAGTCGCCGGGATGGAGCGGGAGGCGTTTGAAACTGCCTGGGAGTGGGGACCTGAACATGCCCGGGTGAAAATGAGCGCTTTGTGCCCAGTGTGAAAAGTGAAAAACGTCAACACTTGCGTCGTGAATGCTTGCAAGCAAAAGTGTGCCTGTAGGAAATGTGGGAAATAATTAGTGACAGTGAACAAGTGTCGAGTGGGATGGCGCAGCGAGGGAAAGAGAGAGAGAGGGAATATAGCAAACGTCTAGCAACAGTTGCAGAGTGGCAGGGCAAGTGAAAGAGCTCAATCAACCAATGAAATAACAAGCGGCAAAAAGATTCAAACAACCTGCACACACATCAAAAACCAACCACACAAGCATACTCTATATGCAGATACAGATTGGAAACGGTGCCACCCAAACGGGCACGGGCTTTGGTCAATGGGTTGTAAAAAAAGGGCAGCTCGTAACGAACGAAGTACACACACAGAGTGCGCGCGTTCCCGTTTTGCTATTGTACACTTCACCCATTCGGGTGTTATGCTCCAAAGGCTCCCAAATCTCCCATCAATCCCCGGCGACAGGGAAGCAACAAGCAAAGAGGAAGTGATTCCGGAAGAGCAAACCCACATGACGCTCCAGTCCAAAGCCGAGCCAGAGAGGGCAAGTTGAACGTCCACAAATTATTGATGCAGGCGCGCATACAGGCGCGTCAACAATTTACTTATTTATTTATTTTCCCATCAGTGCAGCTTCAACAATACCACTTTACACAAAAAAAAACCGAACGGAGAAGGAAACGGGGCAACCTCCCTGCTCTCTCCTCCTTCCCGGCAAAGGGGCCCTCTTTCGCCGTTCGGGATGGTGCGGAATAGGAAATGGAGTAACGAACCATTGCTAACACTGTCTCGATTTCACTCGTTTCATAATCACATCGCGTACCAGGCGGGCGACACACCACCACCACCACCACACAACACTGACACAGCATTAGCTGAACCGTGTGCGTGTGTGCATTTTCTCTCAACTCATCAGCTTTTGCTCTACTGGTACGGGTACAAACCACAACCAAAAAAACAAAACAAAACAAAAAACATGCGACATGAAAATTTATGTTTTAAAAATAAACCATAACATCATCTGCTGCTCCTCTCCCTCCGTGGCACGGAGATGAGATGATGGTTGCGTTTGTGCAGCGAACAAAACCCCGCAACAGCAAGAATGAGACGCTGTTTTCCCTCCAAATCGTTAACGAGGAGCATCGGGTAGGAAATAACAGGCACCGAACCGAAGCAACAAAACCCGCCCGCCCGTCCGCTCCCTCTTAAAAAAACGCACACTGCAGCAGCAGGTTCGAATGTGTGTCCGATTGTTGGCCTGACCAATCGTCAGAGGCTGCCCCAAAAACCGTTCCATAAAACCCTCGCATGCAGTCGGTTTTTTTTTTGTTCATGTTTTTCTTTCTCTACGCGCTAACGTACTTCCGGAATGGTGCGCGGAAGAGAAAGTGACGCGCCTCCAAATAGGAACCGGGGGGGGGGGGGGGGGGGGGGGGGGGAAGGGGCAGTAGAGGTGTGGAATGCGTACACCCGAAAAATGGGCAAACAAGTGCAACGGCGTGAAGCGTAAGTTCAACTGGACTTTTTCATTTCAAGTTTCGAAATGGGCGATGTGGCGCCCGCTAGCAATCAAAATGAATGGATGGGAGTGTTTTTTGTTTTGTTTTTTGTTTTTTTTTTTTACTGTTACTGGTATGTTGCGCTTGTTGTCTCTGGAATGTCGTTAACGAAAATTAAATAAACTCAACACATGTTTCGACACATGTGGCGTAAAGTGAGTGCGAGAGAGCAGCGATGGTTCCGTGATTAGTGACGAAGCGGCAGCTGCTGCTGCTCCGAGTGCCCGCAAGTGCAATGAGTGCCGACGATCAGTTTATAAACAATGTTATATCAAATTGTTCGTTTGTTAGCTTTACTATACGTTAAAGGGGGAATATGTAGAGACAAAGGAAAGATAAATTCGACCAACATACTTTAAAATGTTACGTTCATTGCCTGCCTGCTTCAACTGAGTGCTCGTAGGCACTAACAATTCTTCTGTCATCTAAATTAATTCCAATAAAATTAAATTAAATTGATTGTATTTCCTGTTTGCTCATGAGTTTGTACACATCTTAAACCTCATGAGGCATTCATAACCCTTCATCATTTCTGAAATAATCGATAGTAATAACTCACATAAATCACAAACGAGAAAATTCCACTCGTAAACACTAGTGTTGGGTAAATCTGATTAAGATTCATGAATCTGAATGAATCTTTGAAATGGTCATGAATCTCCAAATATTCTTGAATCACCAAAGATTGATGAATCTCAAAAGATTCATATCTCTAGGGATTCATGAATCCCATGAAATTCATACATCTCCAAAAATGCATAGAGCTTGAGCTTCTCATTATTCTTCTTTTTGAAGCAACAACCTACATGGTCATGCCAGCCTGTACAGGCTTTCGGGACTTCTTGGCAAGTCCACGCAGCCGGATGAGTGGCTTAAAGTCGCGACGGGTTTAAGATGTTGGGGATGTTGTTTGGTGAGATCGCGCAAATTAACTATTTTGCAAATCATACATCTCTAAAGATTCATGAATCCCTGGAGCTATATGAATTTTAATGGATTTATTAATCTTTTAGATTCATGAATCTTTGAAGATTCATATAACTTTCGAGACTCACAAATCCTTGGAGATTCATGAATCTTTGAAGAGTCGATTCGAGATTCGAATAACGCATCACTGAAGATTCATATGAATGAATCTCATCGAAAGAGTCATGAAACCCAGCACTAGTAAACACTAGACCTATCGGCACCAACCATTTTGGCTGGAAATGCTTCAAATTGATGAACTAGCAATTAAGTAAAAGTTGTGATTTATCATAACTATTCAATAACCGGTCTTATGTTCAAATAATTTAGCTCATTTAAATGTTTATTTATGGCAACGACAAGCTTAATAAAACATTTCACAACAACCATTTTGTCATAAACGCTTACAACACTTGGTAGTTCTAGCATTGCGACACTTTCCGTTTTAAGTTCGTAGGCTGAAATTTCAGCCTGTCAGCTGTTAGCATTGTATAGCAGTTTTCGAGCAGCTATCTAAGTGGGTATAATATACAGGTGGGCTTATCCGAAGGTGTATGAATTTAGAAGGCTGATTTTTATCGCTTCTGTTTCTGAATGAAGATTTTAAGAGTGTTTTGAGTATTTGTCAAGCCTCCAGAATGCTTGTTTGAGCAAAAGTTTCCACCCATCCTGTCAAAAAGTGATATTCAAATTTGGTTATAAAAACATGCTATGAGACCACCTTGACTACATACACTTTGATTCTGGATTCCATCACCAGATCTCTTTAATGCACCCTGGGATAAATGTAAACACCACCTTGTTTTGCCATTTTTCGAGCAGGTACTCGAATCTAATTCTAGCTTTGAGGCTAGAATAATCTAGACTGAAAATCGCAGGCTAGTTTTGTGTGTGGTTTTGTATGGAGTGTTAACATGATTTCAGCCTCCAACTGTCAAACTCTATACAAAAAGCTGACTAGAATCGTGAAGGGCCACATTAATAGTAGTAAATGAGATGTTTATGCTTAATTTTATTTTTAGTATCCAATTGGAAACACGTTAAAAATAATTTAGCTCATTACCAATGTTATATTGAGCAACTACAAACCATTTTGTCATAAATACTAAAACTCTTAGCAGATGCTACTAATAATTATTCGTTGAAAACGCTTCATATAACGTAATTTGCTCGTTGCTCGTGTGAAATCAAATCATCTACAGTTCTTCCATTAACTTTAACGCTATCCTCGTAAGTTATAACCTTTGCAACTCTAACGCGTACGACTAAATTGTAACCCGAACGACGGCAATATAAACGTAAATTTGTTAAATACAGAACCCTCTCCACCCCCTCCAAGGCTGACCCGGGCGCGCACCCCGCCCTACTGCTACTAATTTGTCGGTTTACTGTCCATTAAAACGTGCGCCCCCTTCTGGGCGCCTGCCTTCCCAGCATGGTGTGTACGAATAATAAGGGTGAACCCAATTGGAAAACGCTTCCCGTTCCACGCCCCATCGTTGTGTTCCCGCTGTAGAATAGATCCCGAGACGCCCGATCTTCCGGACACAACTGTGTTAACGGTCGTTTGGACCGATTCCCAGTTCGCCCGTTTCGTAGTGTGCGCACCACCGCCTCCTCGGTCCTGTGTCTGTTTGCGACTGCTTCCCCAAATAAATCATCTATTACGCTTGTGTGGCTGTGTGTCGCATACACGCCCGCCGTAAAGTGTTTTCAATTAGCGGCACACACAGAAACATAATTTAACGCAATGGAACGCAAACAAGCGAGCCTTTCTGGGCGCTCGAGGGTGCGCAGCGTTCGAAGTGAACCTACAAAAGGGTACAACCATTTTTTTTTGCTTGTGTATCTCTATCTCTTTCTTTCTATCTCTCCGAAGGCGGCAAACAACCGATGGTCCTGTAATGCAATTTAAATACATAAAATAATGGTAGTACACATTGCATATGAACCATTTTTTTATTGGTTCGCCAACAGCTTCTTCTTTCCAACCCTTCAAAGTTAAGACGAAACGTTGACCTCAAAGAAGATACAAAAATACAAAAACCCGTCAACTGACACAGAGCTGAAGGGAGAAAGCCAGTTAAAAAAGCAGACCTGACCCACAGCGGAGCGCTTGATAATAAAATTGAACCACAATCATACCGCACCTGAAAGCGCCTCATTTCCTTTCACACAGCGCGCGTTGCGGCGTAGAAAGTGCATAGGTGGCCACACACACACACACACACAACCCCCCCCCGGTTACCCCACAGCACAGACCGAAAGGCCATAAATATCCGTTGCGCTTCCGAGCTTTTCCTTCTTTTCTTTTGGCAAAACTGCGCGTGCATGGGGCGCGGCACAACAACAAAAGAAATGGAAACGACACACACACGGGCAGTAAAGTTCATACCCCTCTCTCCGTTGGGGGGGAGAGAGAGAGGGCTGAGAGCCGAAACGGAAGCGACCACATGCATATCCCAAATTCATCTACAACACCCACCCTCTCTTCCATCATCCCTTCCAAACAGTTGGCATAAATAAATTCGATTAGATCGGTATTTACCCGCGAGCGGTCGTCTTCCAGCACCTCGAATACGTCCAGTACACTCACCTGCAAGTAGAAGTAGAGAAGCAAAATGAACGAAAAGTTATTAGAAAGGAATCAGTGCGACCAGGACACACACACACACATGAGTGGAGAAGACGAGAAAGAAAACTCTCGGCGAAGGGTCATTTATTTGATTTTATTATTTTCACCAAAACCCGGGGGCCGCCTCCTGGATCGACTGATCGAAATGAAATCATAATCATCTCCCAAATTACCTGCCGACCCTCCCCTCCCTCCCTCTGTTGTGCACGGCCACTTTCTTTGAGGCGGCTGCGTTAGCCCGGCCCCCACGCTGAGGCAGCAACAGCGCGAGTAGGGAGGGGGGATAAACCGATCGAACCACGATACTGCGATAGATTAATCGATGGCAAGCGACGAACCCGGGGGCTCCTTTTAGGACAATTTATTTAAAAGGAAAGAAAGGCACGGGAAAGCAAAACAATCTTAACAATCAATTTTGCTTGCCCATACGTTCCAAATGATCCGCCGGTTTTTACACGCCGGGAGGGGAGAGTTAAGCTTCCCCATTAAGGCTTCATTTCTTACGC
>SIXB01003998.1:0-18869 GCA_007018985.1 Anopheles bwambae
TGTGCTAAAAGTGCGGAGTGCGCACGCACTGTGCGAAAAGTGCGCGCACCGTGCGGAGTGTGCTCGCACTGTGCGAAAAGTGCGAAGTGCGCGCACTGTGCGAAAAGTGCGAAGTGCGCGCACTGTGCGAAGTGTGCTCGCACAGTACAAAGTGTGCTGTGCAGTGCGCACAATGAGGTGTGCTGTGCGCACAGTGCGCACTCGCGCACAATGCCCAACACTAATTGTAACGAATTGCTGTTATCTGCCGGCAGATTGCTTATCAAAAAGCGGTCTCGTTAAAAAACCAAAAACAAATCATCCAACGGTTGAAAACGGAAGCCATCCGCGTGATTAAGAAGAACATTAAAAAAGTCTTAATTTATTGAGGGAAAAAACAAATATTTTTATTTATTTTTTTATTTTAAGCTTCATATCACTGGCTTAGATGGAGGGTTTCATTTACACAAGGAAACGACGCGCTTATTTGTTTAACCTTCAGTTGCCAGTTAGAAAACTACCATCGACCTTTACTTTAACAGCCCTCTCGACCGTCGACCGAACCGCAAAGGACAAGGCCACGATGGAAAAATGGTTACTGGCCACTAATCGGTGCATCATTTGCACCAAATAGAGGCCGCTGCACCACCATTTCTAGGAAAAAAAAACCCTCAAACAGCGTAATTGCTGCACACGCATCTGCGCGGGCAAACGACTTTCTGCAAACGTCGATTCGATTTAGGATGATAACAAACCTTCTCTCTTCGTGCGCGCAGTGTGTGTGGGAGGGGGGGCAAGACGGTGCACATTGTAACGAAAAGGAAATCACATCGAAGTAACCAAGAAAGTGGAACACAACACACCGCCGTTAACGAAGAACACAACTCCCCTCGCAATAGCGGGCCTCTCCATGGCCCAATAGACGGTGGTCCCCTTCCCTTCTCGTTGCAGTTGAACGGTAGAGGAAGGGTTTAAAACACACACACACACACACACGCACACAAACGCTCATGTGTGCCGCAGTGGCCGTTTCACGATGTGCAGCACGAATCGGTACGAATCGGTAAATAAAATCGAAAGTCAGCGAACTTCACTTGACCGGCTGATCGGGCACGGGTTGATTAGACACGGTAACGCTTCCTTCGGCCAAAGTGGATCAGCTGTTTATGAGTGTGTGTGTGTGTGTGCGTGTTTTTTTTATTAGTGCTGGTATGTTTGAACCCATCGCGATCGCACGCAACGAACGTCACGCAATCGGACGCCGTGCCGCTGTTAAAGTACACGCAAAGCCACCAGTATTGCGGTCAGAGTGGTCGCGCTAATGGTGCCTAGGTGTACGCGTAATTTATGACTCATTGGTACGCGCGATCACTTTCGATCGCGCGGGTGCTAGCAGTGAGAAAGGAAGGAGAAGCAGAGGAGAAGATTCACTTTTTAAAAAAGCACATTGTGATAATGGAACACGAGCATTTGGAAGATTGTACCATCCCACCGACCCTCCACACGCACCAATCGCTGTTATCAACTTACTAACCGAATTTTGTCCTTTCTCTCTTTCTCTCTTCTTTTGCAGCGGTTGCATCGTGCCACAACACTGTGCAACAGAACAGTGGGTGGAACAGTGGGTCCAAGTTGCATCACCGTGGCTGTTCGGTTTGGTGTGCCTGCTGTCTGTGTTAAGATCGCCCGTACCCGTACCTTTAGAAGCCAGTAGCGATGGAGGATTACAAATTTCTGTTCAAAGTCGTCCTGGTGGGCAACGCGGGCGTCGGCAAAACGTGCCTGGTGCGAAGGTTCACCCAGGGGCTCTTCCCGCCCGGCCAGGGTGCCACGATCGGGGTGGACTTTATGATCAAAACGGTCGAGGTGGACAATCAGAAGATTAAGCTACAGATCTGGGACACGGCCGGCCAGGAGCGGTTTCGTTCGATCACGCAAAGCTACTATCGATCCGCGTCCGCCCTCATACTAGGTAAGTGGTACTAAAATGTCCATATAAAGACACTGAATTGTTATAACGCTTTCTGCTAACGCCGTTTTTTGTTGTTGTTTTTCTTCAGTGTACGACATTAGCTGCCAGCCCACGTTCGACTGTCTGCCCGACTGGTTGCGCGAAATACAGGAGCACGCAAATTCGAAAGTGTTAAAAATTCTCGTCGGCAACAAGACGGACCGGGACGATCGGGAGATACCGCAGGAGGTCGGGGCCGAGTTTGCGAAACAGCACGGCATGTACTTCCTCGAAACGTCCGCCAAGCAGGCGGACAATGTGGAACGGCTGTTTTACGACATTGCGGCAGTACTGATTGAGGTAAGCGAACCCCTTCTTTTCGGGTGTTTCTTGTGCCTTTCACTAAAAGCTGTATTCCTTCGCGTTCCATTGCAGCAAGCCCGCACGAAAGAGTTTACGCTGCGCAGTGAAACGAGCGTCCTGACGAATCTCTCCCAAAAGACGATCTACCATCCGAGCTGCTGCAGCATCGGCGATCGGAACCACGCGCGCAGCAGTAGCACCAGCGACGCACACTACTCGGACAGCTCCGGGCCGGGCAGCATCGGCAGCAATAGTGGTAATTTTATCACCCAGCAGTAAGCACTTGCAGCGAACGAAAAAACAGCAAAGCTGCGAAAACAGGCAAAGATACCTTGAGAAGCCCGGGACAGGGGGAGGGGGTGAAACGATTCTGCTCCCCTTTTTTGCTGTCCGGTGTGCAATATCCGTCGGGAAGCTGTATGTGTGTGTGGGAAGGTTCAAAACAGCACCAGCATTGGGACATATTACAAGGGGGTTTCAAGGAGTTCTCAAAATTTTGGGACATATTGTTGATTCTTTATTACGGGACGTTTAACTTTAAGAAATTATAATAGGACTGCAATTGTGTATCCAACAGGAATTTCCAATGTTACTGTTCTAAAAGGGTACCGTAAGCCTTTTTGGACAAGCTCATCGGAAATTCCTATTGGATTCACTAACGTCACATAAAGTTAACTTCCTATAAGAAAGTGTCAAAGAAGTGTTCCAAAATTTTGAGAACCCCTTGAAAAACTCTGTAAGCATACGCACAAACAGACAAACACAACCACTCTCTCACACACAGAAAAGACATGAGATTTTTCAATGGTACCAAAAAAAAACTACCAATAAAGGAAACCGTTTCGCGTGTGTTTCTAAGCTCAGCTAAGTGAAGCGACACCGAAAACCCAACACTGTGGCTGGGATCTAAGGGGGTTTGCGCAATGAAGGGAGCCGGAGGGTCGTTGATATAAGATGTAAGGTTTTAGATTATGTTCCTGTGTTAATTTTAGCGATAAAATAAATGAATTTACAGAAAAAAAGACCCAAACTGGGGCTGGTTTCTTTCCGCAAGCGTAGAAAAAAACGTCAACTCACGCGGATAGTAAGTACTATTCTTATATCTTACAGTACATGCTTGTTCCATGCAACAACAGTAATGAGCTATAACAGTGCTACACTAACTAACTAACAGCGCTTGCGAGTACTATTTCATTTAAAACGTTAAAACAAAGTAATAATGTAAGAGAGGGATCGTTATCCCCGTCAAAACAAAAAAAAAAGACGCGCTAATACATAATACATGCCCGATGGTCCCTTTCGTTCGTTCTTGCGTAGCAAAACCCAGCGGTCGATAAGCGGGCAGGATCTCTGGCATCCTCGTAGTCACATACAATCTTCCCTTAACTATGCCTGTCTGGAGTGGATAAAATGTTTGGAATGTATACATTGCTCTGGAAAATACGGTCTCTGTTGTATCTACAAAAAATGATCACGATCACCATCTTTGTTGGAAGATATATCGCTTTGAGCTGGGATTAGAATGGAATATTAGCTGGCCATTGTGACTGGTTTTGTTTTTTGTATATCGAAAAGAAACACTACAGCTATTGATTAGGCTATAACAACACTGTACGCTAACTAAACCGAATGCACCGAAACACGCCGGCACTACGATCAGTGCCCTTACGCGGTGGCCCTAACCCTAACGGAGCACATCACTAACGCTCCTTTGCTTGCTGTTCTTACGCTTTCTTGGGTTTCTCTCTCCACATCTCTCCCTCTCTCTTTCGTTTTCCGGAACAATTGTCTTAAGATATCCTTTTTCGCTAATATACTTCCCCAAAAAAGAATAACTTCTCGCCTCTAGTGCGGCTCTACTTCGTGATGGTGAACGCTGTCGCCGTTTGCGCGTTGGACAGCGTGTTGGCAGCCGTATCCTCGTCCGCAATGCCCTCGATATCTTCCCGCTCCTCCTCCTCGTCGATGATACTAATGTCGTGCAGCGAGGGCCGATGACTTCGCCGCCAGCCTGGAAAATAAAGCAAATACAGTAGCTGGTGGTGGTTGGGGGAGGATGGATTGAAGAGGAGATAAAAAAAACCCAACGCACCCAACGTACCATCCAACGGCTCAAGCTGCTGCTTCGTTTTCTTGAGCAGCTTGGTGCCGGTGACGGATATGAGAATGGCCCCGAGCGGGGCCGTCAGGATGATGCTCAG
The DNA here is from genome assembly GCA_007018985.1 of Anopheles bwambae. Taxonomy (NCBI): domain Eukaryota; kingdom Metazoa; phylum Arthropoda; class Insecta; order Diptera; family Culicidae; genus Anopheles; species Anopheles bwambae. The sequence goes on from SIXB01003998.1 coordinate 4,495, forward strand.
GATGCACACCATCTTCACTAGCTCGGCGTAGTGGACTTCCTCCTCCGTGCGGTTTTCGTTCGACATGACCGTCTTCAGGGCGACGGGACCGAGGGCGGCCTGTACCGTCGCTTTGGACATCCAGGAAATGGCAACAAAGATCTGGCAACGGGTTAGAGAAACCGAGTTAGCGTTAAGGCTGTTGTCAATAACAACCAGAAACCTTACCTTCTCCTTGACGTTTAGCTTGTCGCCAAAAGCGATTGCCACCGTTGTCAAGATGCGGATCACAGCAACCGCGTAAATGCTACCGACACCGATCGATACGATGTGAGGATCCAGCTCAGCAATCTACGGATGAAGAATCGTGGTAAGTAACGTGCGCAGACCGTTGGAACGGGTGTCCCAACCCGCCCTACCTTAATAGACGCGCCCGTGATGCCGAACAGGATCGGTTCGAAGATCATCCAGAAGATTTCGAACGCCGTCGAAACCGGATTGTCCTCCAGCTCCCAGCCCTGCCCGCACCAGAAGTACGACGCAGTGAACGCCGCAAACACCACGCCCAGCGGACCGGCGCCCTCGAAGTGAATCTCCTCACTGCCAAACACGGCCAGCAGTCCGCCCCCGAACAGCATCAGTGTGCGAATCGGCACCACGTACGCATCGCCCGGCTCGGGCACATACTTGCACAGGAAGCCCCACACCACACCGAAACCCAGCCCGCCGATGATGCACACCGGCGCCTGGGCAATCTGCAGCCCGAGGCTTTGCGTGCTGAACATGATGCTCGAGATGATGCCGAACCCGGCCACCGACACTGCGTCGTCGATGCCGGCCACCGCAATGATCAGCGTCGGAATGCCCTTCACCACACCGTACCCCTTGGTGCGCAACCGGAACAGGCAGGGCACGACGACGGCCGGCGACACGGCGCCCACGATCGAGCCGAGCAGTATGCTCCACATCCACGGCAGCTGCAGGAAGAACCGGGCGCACACGGCAATCAGCGAGCACTCGACGAACCACGGGATGAGACCGAGCTTCAGGATGGTTTTATAGATCTTCTTGAACGCGGTCGGGTCCATCTCTAGCCCGGCACGGATCAGAATGATCACCAGGGCCAGCTTGCGCAGCTCGGCCGTCACGATCTGGAACTCGCCGTCCAGATTCACCCAGCCGACGTTCTGTGGAGAGTTGAGAAGCGAGGTGAGTAGATTTTTTACAAACTTTAGTGTGCTTAAATCATATACAAATTATCATCATCTTGGTAGTGTCCATTGTGAGCTTATATGGGGTTACTTTTTTGCATGCCATAATTTTTTGTACCAAGAAACCAATCCTAATGAATCCTTGCTACTGAGAGACGTTATTGATGGAAATATAATCTCGACTGTAGTAAGTTGTACCATCAGACCACGCGTACATCCAATTCGTCCAAAGAAGTTTAAAAATGCATTGAAAATGAAAAAAACCTACCGTTTCTTTTGAAACTTTAACATTCGCTGCTCATCGCGATAGGTAAATCTGCACAACCGCTGAATCGAATTGCTAATTCAGTTGTATTCAGTTGTGCAAATATCTAACTGGATTTGACAATTCCAAAGACTATGTATCCAATTGGATAGCACATTTCATCACAATGCCTTGCATCGCTATCGAGAGGGTAATATTTATAATATTTTTAAACGTTCTAAGAGAGTCTCATTTAAAAAATATTTTAAAAAATATCATATCTCAAGCCTTCCTAATGTTAACATTTGGCAACATTTTATGACTAAACAAAATCTAGTTTTATTCACTTTCCACTTTCCATCCTAAATGTCGTCTGTTTTCCTTTGATAACACGTTGCCCTTATCCTCCAAATGCGGTCTCATTTAGCGTGGTGTACTGGCAACAAACTCATTCTGCGCATACGTATCACAGTCTAATGGGCTGATGAGCGCAAATTCGAGCGCAGCATGATACCGAGATGGTTCACGATAAATACCAAACGTTACGTTAGTCGCGAGCCCCGACCCCCGCTCGTCCATCGGTTTAAGTAGATGCAAACCGACCGAGGTTTGCTGCGAAAATGCATATGCAATCAACTCTTCATCAATCTTTCGCACATTCCTTCCTGCCCTGTGCGCAAGGGTCTGTCCGAGCGCTAAGGGGGAATGGGTTGAAGATGACTTAATACAATAAGTGTGCCTCCCGTATGCAGAGCGCGTGTACCCTTGCTGCGGTGGCAAACGGGCAGCACTAATTTATTATCCGTACAACGCTCTCTCTCTCTCTCTCTCTGCCACCATGTCTGTTCGGCCTAATGAGGCGTCGTTGGAAAGGTCCAGCGATACTACTCTGCCCATTGATTCCTGGAACCAACAGTCTCCATCGGAGACTGGGTGACCTTTTTCGACTGCTCGATCTACAAACACGGTCTGAGCCGATCGATAACTAACGCCCACTGGTGTCAGCTGGGGCAACCATGAGTACTAACTCACCTGGAACAGTATGCCCACCATCAGCATCCCGATCAGCCGAGGCAGCGTCGTTAGGGAGATGAGAAACCCGCCAAAGTTGGCAGCCACTGTTAGCACGACCAGCTGAAACAACTGTCCACCGGGTGCGGCAGTGTCACCGATGATGACAAACGCCGTTATCCATAGTAGTACACCTGCAAGGGGAACAAAACACGTGAATGTATCTATTGAGCGACCACCGTTCTGTTATCACCACCACCGTACCTATAAGAATGATGGACAGGATACGGGCAAACTGGCGGTAGGACGGACACAACGGATAGGGACAAACTTTCTGCCAGCCGGGCGGTTCCCACGAGGGCGTTGTGTACTCCACCCGACATCTCATGCACAGCGAATAGATCCACGACTGCTCCAGCCGGGAGTTGTCATAGTCTCGTTCGATCTTTTCCAGCGCCTCCGAGAACGATTGCTTTTTGGCACGACCACCAGCCTCGCCATTGTAGCGATCTGCAATTGGTGATGCAATAGGAATTGGATTATAGTTGACTGATCTTCTGAAGCATTTTTTTTTTTTTTCAAGTAGAGCACTTACCGCTGTGGATGGACGAGGTGTCAAAGTTGTTGTTGTGCAGGTTACTTTTCCTTCGCGCCGGTCCTTCCTCGGAATGATGCGATTGCTGTGGGATTGTTTGCAAAGAGTTGGTGAAAGGAGGTTCCACCTGAAATATCCACCCAAAAGCAGCCACAGCGTTGTGGTACTCACCTGCGATATTTTGCGTTTGTTCTGCTCAAAGCCCAAATTATCGTGACCTAATCGCTCGACGACCGGTTCGGTGATGATGCTGACCTTGCGCTTCGTGTCGCCGCTGGACGACTGGGAGGAAACATTCCCTTCCTCCGAAGGCATCTTGATAATACTGCCGGAAAACGGGAATGGGTTTTGCAGTCAATAAACTAACATTTGGACAATGTTTACAATTGTATGATGTCTTTGTTATAAGGTGAAAGAGATAAGCATGCGAAGTGTTCATGAAATCATGGAACTAATAAGTTAAGCCATAATAATAATGATTGTCTTCACTATGTCCACAATATTTGCCAGATAGCCTAAACCTAAATAAATATTAATATTAATGATATTCCTTGGCTTGATCGTAATTTGAACCAAATATGTATGCATGAGTGACTTGGTGTTGGGGATTCTTAGATCATATCAGATCAGTCCGCCGTATTCCAACTTATTTATTGTTTATTTGTTTATTTGAATATTTGTATTGTCTGCCACCCAGGGTTTCACAATATATAATACTTAAAAGCTAGGGAAGGAGGAACAAAAAATAAGGATGGGAGAAAGTAGATAGGGAGGAGGATACGGAGCGACGGGAACGGAAGTGGAACAAAGGAACGTGATAGTCAAACTCGATTAAACAAAGCGCAGGCTCTTAAGAAGGGATTATTCTGGATAAAAACCGATCCACGGGAAGGAATGTATATGGGAGGTCTGTCACGGAGACGACGGGATGGGGCATGCGATGGAATGAAACTGAGGAGCGAGTAAGCACCAATCTCGGAAGAGATGACGCTGGCGATTAAGCAAGACTGCACATGCGAATGACGAGCCTTGATGTCAATCAATACGAAAGAGGAGAGTATCCTCTCCACAGGAGTACAGGAGGGCACGGGAGTATTAAAACAGTGCAGAAATCTATGAATTGCGATACGCGTAAATTTCCTCTGTACCCTGTCTAATCTCTGCATAGCAGTACCTACAGCTGGAGTCCATACCACACTAGCATAATTCAGGAAAGAGCGATCCTAGCAACAGTACAATGCCTTCAACCAAAGAGCGGGTCACGAATCTCGGAGCCCATCCGAGTAATGGGACCCAACTGTTTATTCGCTTTGTTGACTACATGATCTATCTGGGTGTTAAATGAGAGACTCGCGTCCCCAAGCCAACCATTAGTACTGCCATGTTAATCTTTTGGAGATTAATTAATAAAACATATGCAGTATCGTTCTAAAACGTTCCAAAAACAAAATCGAAAAGCTAAGCACATACAACTTATTCTTATTGTCTTATCTTTCAAATTCACCCGTTCATACTAATTTATACATTCATATATACCTTAGTATTAAGTATTATATTAATGGTCTAGCACTTTACGGAAAGATTGAAAGGAAAATATGAAAAGGTTCATTGCTAGAATAATATGACAGATGGTATGAAATGACAACGTTTAAATAAAACAAATACTATTTCAAACAGTGATACACGAAAACGGCCATAACGGCCACGAGTAAGTGCTAGGGAAATTTTAGTGCGCGATAAGATTGAAAGTAAAGATGATTCACAGGGGGACGATTTTACTATACCATGGTTCAAACCGACAGTGGACTATTCCACATGTTTTACCTTGAGAATATTACACGGGATAGTAACGACTGATGTTTACACAATAACCTGAGTTGCCTTAAGCTCTGCAGATTTCCAAACTACCTCTGATGAGCTTGAGTTGCAGTTAAATACGTGATCTAGCAATAAAGCCACGCGATACCGACATTCTAAGAACTCATTTTTTTTCTTCTGTTATTTGTTATTGCATATTGAAACACGTTTACCAAACACACTTTTGCCGCCTGCTTATTAAATATAACCCAAGGAGACCGCTGGGGTTTCATGCTTGTAATGGAGTGTTTAGCCACGCCGTCCAGCGATTAGCGCCCGGAAGGCCGCATGAGTTCAACATCTCCGAAACAAGTTGCTCAGGTTGATTGTAAATCGCTACCGGTTGCGCACCCGTTTTGCAATAGAAATATGAGTTCATTTCTCCAATCGTTCCATCGCACGAAACATTTCGCCCATGTTTACACCCCCAATCAATGCCAAAAGGTCAACTGCGGGCGGGTGAGAAGATGCACTAATAAGTCAGTTGCAGCCTTCCACGACCGAATGACCGACCCCCCCAGGCACAAAGCGATCCAAGCGCCCAGATATCTCTGATTGATTGGAAATCAGACATCAGCATCGTTGTACGCGCGTGTGTGTGTGTGTATACGTGTGCCTGTATGCGTGCGTGTGTCGTTTAAGTTCCGCCCAACCACGTGGCACCGGGATGCTATCGACCGCTGGATGCTGCTACCCCACTTCCCGCGTTGCAAACCGAAACAAACGGCGTTCGCCGTTGCACCGGAGGCGCACGAGTTCAGCTGCACGCTTGCCGTGAGCCGTGGAATTCGAACAATCGGCCCCGGGCCACCCTTTGTTTGACGCTTCAACAATAATTATTGTTTCAGGCGGGTAGCCGCAATGTGCCCGCCGCCGTGCGTCTAATGAGTGCTGCCGACTGGCCGGAGTGTGGATGAGAAATTAAATGCCATCCGTGCGGACCTGGGAAGCGGACCTGGGGCGGGGTCGGGGTTTGGATATTCGATGCTGTTGGGTTTCCGCGCTGCTGTTACAAACGCTTCAAAGTTTGGTTTGATTCTTGCAGTGCTAAACACATGAGGAAGTAGATGCAAAAAACTCCGCTCAGTACATCATATCCGCTAGATTGTCGCATACCGATGCCTAGCTCTGTTACCGCTTTATCAAGACGCTCTCCAAACAATGGGCCGTCTGGTGGCGAGAAAAGCCGGTTTGATCGTCAAAGTTCGAGGGCATCGGGGGTCGAGTTGCTCCACATGCGTCATTTCTATGTGCGCCGAATGCACCCCCGTGCCTATCAAGCAGAGGGATGTAGCGATGTGCGTTTGTTCTGTCGAATTGTTAATCTCCCATCGTTCGCTCGTTCGCTCGTTGGATCACATTCCGTGACCATCTTCTCTCATCCCACCCTGTACCCCACGTGGGGCCGGGATGATACGAAGATTACAGCGATACTTATCATTTGCCATTAGAGCGAATCATTTGCTACTTAGCCTTACGATTCAGATTGCTTCTGGTAAAAGGAGCGGAACTAGGCACTGGGTGGCGGGGCTAGGCCCTGCATCTTCATTAGACGCGCGCCAGTCAAATGATGTTAATCGAAGGGCATCTTTCAGTGCACTAGAAATCATTTTGATAGCAGCTTATTTTACGAAAAAAAAATACAAACACATTCACCACTGACATCCACTAAAGCTACAATGTGTCCAAAAGTCCTATAGAGATACCACTCCATATGCTTACCTTCGGGAACTACAAAACAAATACCCACTAAAACTAGGTCTAGGACGACGAGCCATTGATTAGCATGTCAATTGGCCGATAAGACGCCGTACCTGGGAAAAACGCCGTCCCGTCCCCACCGTACTAGGAGGTGATAATGCTGAAAACAATCGCCATAACTAATAGGCGTCACATTACCAAATCTGGGCCGATGCCACCACTCGCAGTTCTGATTGACAAGTTTAGCTCCAGCAAACCATGTACACACACACACGCGCAGGGTATCCAATCTTCTCATCTCTCATCCTATTACGATTGTTGACACACGGTGCGCGATCGTGTCACCCTCTGTAACAACTTCCCATCCCACCCCACCATACATTTGTGTTTGCATGGGGTGGCAGCGTGTCACACAAATAGTCGCACACGATCGCAACTGCCTTCCAATTTATTTGCGTATCCAGTTACGAGTCACGAGCGCGTCCACGTCCGTTTGCTGTTTCAGTTTGTGCTGTGCTTTTTTAAACTCGATCAGATCAGCGCGAATAGAAATCGCATCCCGATTATGGGGAGCATCCGATGGGCTGGACAGATAGGCGCTAATTGAATCAGCACATGTTAAGCGGGGTAAACAGTGCCGCCTCCCGCTTAACCGTGCTCTACCTGAATGGGAGCTATATTTGTTGGCCACTTTTCGCAACGAGGAGGATCTGTCCACATGTGTGGAATTAGGGTTTTCATTTTAGCCAACATTGAACCCTATGGAAAACCCGCGCCACCGGAGCAAGAAGCTGTCAACGGTGAGAATAACAAAAAAAAGTGATATTAACAGGTAGTCTATTTATGTTTCCAATTTGCACTACTGCTTTGCACGTCACGTGAAACCTCCGTTTTAATTGGTATGTCATAAACAAGTTACCTAAGAATGGGAGCGATTTGCACGATTTGGAGAGTCCCCTCCAAACAGATGGGTGATGCTCTTGCAGAACAGGCATGTGATTAACATTGCGGTGAAAACTATGTCTTTATTGAATTCTGCCTCCATGATCGTATGATGGAAGTAAGATATTTGTAACACATCGATCGACAACTACAATTCACTTACCATTATTTGCATGCTTATTTCACATACCGTCGCGTGCTTTGCGACTTGGTACAAAAAAATAAACCCTTCGGAAAGGAGCAGTAGACCCTGCCGACCGAACACGTGGCAATCGTGTCCCTCAACCAGCGAACCCCTTCTGGGACAGGCACAGTGATAAACGGTTCACTGTTCATCATCGCGTCATGCGAGTCATGTGAGTCACGACATCAAACTTACCGCCCGGTCGGCCCCCGTACACTAGGCCGGGCTACCGGTGTAGCGATGATGAAGATGATGATGATGATTACGATGATGAGGGTCTGGCACAGGCATGGTCAATGTGATAAGTATGCTAAAAGGTGTCTCGACCAGACTCGACAGTACACACGGGTTTACCCCGGGTCGGTAAACTGATGGTAAAAGTCCAACGCATTCTAGAAAGCGGATGTCAGCAGCAAGTGGGCGTGTGAGTGTGAAAAGCCTCAACTTTTTAGAAACAATGCTCAATTTATGTGTCTTGCAGTTTTGTTTTTCATTTTTGTTGAGGGATTTTTCTTTCACCATCAAGACATCAGCACACGCTTGCGATCGACATCAGCTTTGCTTTGTGTCTTGCTGGTGAGTGTCAAATCATACGCATCCTTCTAATCATGGTCACGATCACGATTTGCACCCGCAAATCGATCGTAGTACGTCACAAGCTCCCTCCACCACGATGCCCGTTTGGTGGTGTCGGACGGACAATAAAATCGTACAATTAAAGGTGACATAATCCAATCTCAGTGCTTCGCCTGGGCCGGGGGAAAACGGCCAACCAATAACTGACACGAGCGCACGCTCTCCACAAACGTCATTCGCTAATCGGCACCGAGCGCCATACAGGTCAGTGCTTAATCGATCGTTTGAAGCCATCAGACCGGATGAAACAGACATTCGGCAACACATAAAGGCGGACTAGGTTCTCCGCCAAAGGAAGCGCAGTAATGAAATTTATGCTGATAACTATTTCTTAGATAAAATGCGTTCGATTCTGAATGCTTTCTGACACTGTGTAACGTGAATTCTGAGTATGTTTTCCATTTTGCTCCGAATGAGAATCTTCTGAACATTTTCGTTGTTGATGATCTTGTGAAGATGAAGATATTATGATCGCGATCATGTTATGTTTGCCTAATATCAGACGTATACCATACTCCATTACGGCTTACTCTTAATCCACACATGCTGGCCTTATAAACTATCGGATAATCAGATCGGAACTATATCCAAACTTCTAGGCCATGAGACATCTACCCATTAAACTTCATTACGTATACTTCAGCGAATCGTTGGACTTCCAAAACATCCAGTCCTGTGATCTTCAAATTTGTGGATTTCGGATTATGTAAATCGAAGAAGCCTTATTGAAGCTCTTGTAATGTCTACGATATGACCAGTGGCATCCTTTCCGCATTCAGAGAACATACACTTCCAACACATCTGTCAAGCTAAACGCCCATTACTGCACGTGATGTAACACCACCGTTAATAGCACGCTAACTGCATCTGAAAGGACGGAAAGGACTGGCTATGTTTGAGAGCTGCTCAGCATAATACGTCTGTTTACCAAACCATTACCTCACTGACGCACGCACAGAACAGCTGGCACACGAAAAGGGATGAAAGCTTTTAACACCTTGCCAACCAACAGCCAACATCGCTTGAACTTGATCGCATTGCGGTTGGGGGCGCACGGATCATATGCTGGTGGTCATTGAACGGCCGCTTACGTCATGTCATACAAATTGTTGTTCAAAGCCCCAGCTATCAAACCAACAACATAATTAGAGCAGTGGGACAACAACAAATAAATCTATTGACTCCATTAGCCCGTCCACTTAATTGTGCGTTGCAAAGCGATTCACGCCTGGGCCAGATCAGGATCAATTACAAGTTCAGTTAGTGTGCAAGCAATTGGTTTAGGTTCGGCTGGCGCCAATGTAACAATTCGGGTGGCTTTTTTCCGGTTCCGTCCTGTTTGGGTTTGGATCCTCCCTTTTATGCTAATGCGTATGCCCGTGACAATAGGCGTGTGTGAACTTTGCTGCTTTGCCATCCTGCTGTGTCCACTTGTCCCCAGTCGCGCGGTCGCGTGACGATCGCGTGCAAAATTCCATCCTATCGCAGGGAGCTTTTCTGACAACGACGAAAGGGGCTACACCAAGCGGATGATTCAGCTCATCAGAGCAATTCGCATTGATGGTGCAGCGGCTACGTCGGCCTAGGCAACCTGATAGATTGTTTGTTGGGCAAATGTTTGTTAAATTAAGTGTGTCCCATTCGACTCAATTGAGACAAAAAAAACCCTCTTCTATCTAACAAACAACACATGTCCCATTTGGACATAAAATGTGTACATGTGATTTGTTTATGGAGGCATGAAATGCTGGTACGAAACTCTTGACAGATAAGAAAGAAAAAAAAACACCCCGCAGTAAACATCCTTCATCGTTCATTAAAGGGCGCTACGCTACAGCTCAAATGATTGTGCCGGGGGGCATAATAATGTTATGCAAAAAAAAAAAAAACAAAAAAAAACAGATCTACTGCAACTGCACGTTGGTACATTAATATTATTTTCACTCTGCTTATGGAGTGCCGGACTGGAAATCATTATCAAACCCACCCAATCGAGAGTGGCAGATCTGTGCGTACCGTACCATCCGACTGCACCATCGTTAGAAGATTTATGGACGCGCATTTCGTCACCCAACGCCAACGAATGACAGGTTCACGTAGGGGGTTTTTTGTCGTTGTTGTTATTCCCCCAGTGGCATCTGTCTGCAGAAAATCTCACCAGACGTGAGGTTGAGAGTTGCTGCACCGCTAGAAAAGGCATTCCTAGCAAACACGTTACCATTGCGTGCTCAAGACATGTTTTCATTCCATTTTAAGCTAATTGTTTCGCGTTTCGATCGTTCGACCGTTCGGCCGGCGAAGCAAACGATCAAGCCTCCACCGCTTTGGGGACAGTGCTGCATGTAGTTGCCAGTTACACCGCTGGCCCTTCCCCCACCCGCCACATGATAAGCTTTTCACCATTAATAAGCGGCAGAATTTAATAAATCAATTAAAAGTTAATCAATTAATCAAAGCTTCATAATTGCCATGGCGCGCACAGACAAACACGGCCACGGGTGGTTTGCTGTTGATAACGGGCCGGATTGGCGGACAGGTGTCGAGAACGGGAAGGGATGGGAAGGCATTGATTTAGGAGCAGCGAATGCGCAATTAAAAGCAACGGTGCACCCTTCCGTCTGGCGTCTGGCCCGAGGTTCTATGCGTAGAGAGTCGCTCCAGCCGTCTTGGCGTTGCTGATATAACGCGCATTCAACATGACACCTCTTCCGTCCTGCCTAACTACTGCTACTGCGGCTACTAATAGAACCGCGATCGTACCATTTTTGGCATGAGCCAAGGACGCTGTCAAAAGTTTCCACGAACCCCGATGCGATGCGACCGGTGGAACGCAAACAAACGGCAATGAAATTATCAATTCATACACACGCACCCCTGCGCTGTCTATATGTCGATGGTGGGTTTAAGGTGTTGTGATCATTTGTGAACGCTTTCGGTATGTAGTGTTATGCAGTTCTGTGATGCGATGGCTGTATTGTAGAATAGTTTTGAGGTTTGCGGCAAATATTAAATGTAACACATTCGGCACAGGATGAAGATATGAACGAGTTCATAGCTATTCAGGATATGGCAGGTTTAAGCACTATCCATATCCAAGAACAAAACATTATCCAGAACCAGTAAAAAGGGTTATCCAGGTTGTGTTGTTGTCAATGTTTTGGGTCAGGTTAAACTTTAAATCAGCTAATGTCATAGTATTTACGAGTAAGATTAACGAAATATTGTTTTATCATGTTTTAATTTTTTCATCAATCCTATTTCTTCAAATTGATAATTCGCATTATTGTGTCAAAAGAATCATATCAAGTCTTTAGTTTGCAAACATAAGTTCTTGAGTAGCATAACCGTACGAATGATGTATCCGTCCAAGGATCATGAAATCATCTTCATCCCAATTGAAGGGAGCCCCTTCTTGCGGCTCGTTGTATTCAATAAATATGTAAATATCAAATCATTTATCGAAATCGTAACAATATATTTAAAATACATTCTTCGAAGAATTTTGGAAAATTAATTTCTTGGGCGGCAGACATTCAAAAATTGTAGAATACGGTAATAGGCAAAACAAATGTGGAGCATCCATGAATCCTAAAACACCTCGTAACAGTAGACCTTAAATTCAATTGAAAATTACAAGCTTTTATATTTTTTTGCAATTTCCAATATGTAATGTAATGTAGCTTAAACAATACAAAAACCCATCAATAACAAAACCCCATTGCAAGCCGCAATATAATTTCTACGACAATACGAATTGGCTGCCAATCTAATTAGCAACGTTGCACAAATATTTCGCAATGTAAAACAACAACAAAAACGCTCCCTTACAACCTTGAGACAAAGTGCGTGCGAGTTCACGAACATCATCACCTTCCGTCCCTTTGGGTCATTCCCACCGGGGCACGCTACACGATGATCAGATGATCGCCACCCGGCACGCACCGTTCACTTGACGCACTTCAGGCTGTTTCGGGCGACCAAAATCGTGCTGCAGGTGCAAAGAGGGGTGCATCAGAACCACACCCCCTCCCCCTCCCCCTTCTCCCTATGTTTTTGCACTACACACGTTGCCCCCACCTGCTGTCCCTTGCTGAGGTTGCTACTGAGCGCAGCGCAGACACCCGACCCAGCCCGGTCAGCCGTGGGAATTGTTCTCACCAATCAACGACGCCACTGCACTTGGATGGCGGCGGAGGAGGCGGCGGAGACAGTTGCTCACCCGATCGATTCCAAATTCGATCGCACCGCATGATCGTTTGCGGACGTTTGTTTTGCGGACAGTGGTGGGGGAGGAACAGTGGCGAGAGGGTTACGAAAAGAATGCAAATGATGAGCACGCGAGTGCTGGATGCAGGATAAGATGCGGTGGAACGAGAAGGGAGAACAATCTACAAATACTACTACTACTACAATTACTACTACTACTATTAGTACTGCTGGTCGATTGCGCAGCTGTGTATAATTACGTTTTCTTCATGATTTCGCTCCGGGAGCGCTCCGGCTCCGGCACAAAACAAAACAAAAAAAAACTGCGGGCAGGTTCCGGGTTGTACGCTGATACCAAGCTCACACGTGTGAGCGGCAGGGCAGGTGCGACGGTCGTTCCAAATCTCACACACTAAGCTCACTTGCCCGCTTGCCGTGGCCGTTTAGAGCGAATCTCGCCCGAGCTATTAGCAGCGGCGGCAGCAGCAAACAGCAGCAGGTAACGATGATGATGGGGATATTCGGTACCCTCGGGAACTGTCACGAGCTCGCGCCGGTGATGGAGGACGAGCGCGCGAAACGTCACACACAGAAACACAGTGCTGGTGGGTGGGTGGGTGATAATCTGGGACACTTGCCGTTGTCGCTTGCTCACAATTGAACAATTTGCTGTTTTTTTTTTTAAAGCTCCAGCACACTTCACCTTGGTCCCCTGTGAGGCTTTGTACGCGAAAGCGCCGCACTTGTAGAATTCGATCAAAATGGTACAGCAAGATAAACAAGTAATTATCACTCTTACGACCGATTAGGACACTTTTCTTTGCACCCAAAATTTGTATCACGCTTTTTCGCCACCACCACCACTATGCGTTTTTTTCCGGGCTGCGTTTTATCCTTGCGCAACCGTCACCGCAAGCGTTTGAAATGCTTTGCTGGCAGGAAGATGTGGCAGGACGATTGGCTTCCCTAGCAACGCGCTAGCTGCTCTGTTCGCACTGCCGATCTCATCAAATAGCTCTCTCACTCTCTCTTTCTCTCTCCCTGTATAACGAGCACTTCTCGCACGAACCCGACGACGAATTGCAACCGACTATTGGGGATCGCCGACACGGTACCCTTATTTATAAACTAGAACCAAACACCCGCGTCCAACTAATTGGTGATGTTTTATTGTTCTTAACCCTTCCTCCCGCGCGTTTTAAATGGCGGACCGTGGCACAAACCCCTCCAACGCCACATTCTCAGCCACTCGCTTCTCTCCACCACATCAGTAACGCGCGTGAGGTAGCCCTCCCCCCCGGTCCACGGTCCGGTCTCAGCCGAATACACTCTCGACCCTCCCGCTCGATCGATTCGTTTCGAGCGTGCTGGCCAGCAGTAAGCTGTACGCGGTTCGATTCGCGAGCTTCGGCCGCGAGCTTCGGCCAGATCGGAGTCTGCCGGCCCCAAAACTGTCCACTCCTGTCGTACCGAATGGTGCGCGACAGATCCGAGCGTGTGAGGATGAGTGCGCAGCAGTAGTAGTAGTGGAGACGCACACTCTCCGGAACTGCGGCCAAGGGAAGGGAATTTATGTCACGACGAAACGGCACGGCCGCCTCACACAACCAAACCGAAAGACATAATCAGAGCTGACCGGGCGCTGATCGTCTCGCCTCCCTAACAGTCCGACTCCCGCGGGACTGGTTCGAGTTTTTCCACCCGCCCTGCCAGCGACAAAGTCGTCTAATATGGGCATCAGCACAGCTCATGAATAAATATGTTACTGCAACGCTTCTCGTCTGTGTTCGCCAGCCACCCGCCAGAATC
>SIXB01003999.1:0-18978 GCA_007018985.1 Anopheles bwambae
TGTCGACGTATGCGTTAGGAATTGGTGAGAGAGGAAAAGAGATGGGAAAAGAGAGAATATTGTTAAGGAAATAGGCTAAAAAGACTCGCAAGATTAGCCAGAGCGTTAATTACAAACGAACTGGCGGAATAAAAAGACATATTTTTTGGCAACAGCTAAAGTACAACCAAAAGGCTTTAACGTGTTCGGCATTAAATTATTTTTCCGCTTCGTTTTTTAACACCTGTATTTTGACATTTTATTTTGTAAAAATCCACAAAATTAGGAGTAGAGATCTTTTCGACAAATAACACCGCAAAAACAATTAAATGAATAAAAAACGATGATTATTTAAAATACCATAAGATTTCTAGCAGATGATACAATTCGCAACCCTCGCAATTTTTGACGGGTAGGCAGTTTTTTCGCCCCTAGCTTTAGCAGTTATAATTATAGCACCTCGAGAGCAGATATAACAGTGCGGTTTGTAGCATACTAAACACCTGAATTTTGACATTTTATTTTGCAAAAATTCCCAAAAATTCCAAAAATTCCCCACCCCCCTAATCAGATGTCGAGCAGATGATACTACTCGCAATCCTCGCAATATTTAACGGGATGTTTAGTGAAACATGTTTTGGAACAGTTGTAAAAAATCAGAATAAAAATAAAATAAAATATATGTATTTTTACACCTTACTTATATGACCACCCACTCATGTAGGTAATAAATAATTTGGCTTAGGTTTAGCCGTACAATTTGTAATAATATGTATAGCAACGCGTGTACTTATATTTATAGAACTTATTCCAATAGTTTTTTAGTTCCAAATATTCTTCTAAAGTCATATAGAATGAAATAATTGCCCCGATAGTCGGGACGATACGGTGGTCTATTAGCACCGACAAACCGACGTGACACTGGCGTTACAAAAGTGTCCCACAAGAAAGTACTGTCATTTGCCAGTGAGGCGATCACTTCTGTCAAAGTAAGCTCTGTTCACTGCTGCTTCGATGTAAACAATTTTTCTAAATACAAATTGCGAAGGAAGTGTGAGGCACGATTTTGTTAGAATCATTGGACAAAACACCCAGGAAAATCATTTTATAAGCTTCCAAATCAATGCAAAAGATGTGAGAAGTACATAAAACAATACGCATTGGAATTTGCGAAGAAAAACAAAAAGGGGATTTAGCAGTTTCTTCTCTATGTCAGTGTAGTAAGCGAATCATTATAGAGATGGCGCTAGTGTTTAACGTATTTTCATTTGAAATAAGGAGACAACTTTTGAAGCTCATTTTGTTCGAAGTGTCACGTCGGTTTGTCGGTGCTATTAGTATCAGTTGAACTATATACTGTGCTTTGAATGTACATAACTCAAAGCCATACCATATTTTTTAACATAAAAAGAAGCATTGTGATTAAAGCTACATAAAATAAGTTAAATAAGATATTTTTCACCAATAAAAATACAAATCCCCTTATAAAATGTATCACGTACCCGGGTAGGTGGCCGTAAAGATGAAGGTGTATTTTTGATCAAATAAATTGTTAGGAACGCGACTCTTTTAATTTTATAAATTTCATTTAGATAAATTTTTCTTTACGAGCAATCGTCACGACGATAACATTTTAAAGCTTAACGGACAGTTATTAATTCCAGGTAGAAAGAAACGTTAAGAAAGATATGACAATATTTCGTAGAATCAACATACTTCGCAAGCCATCTTTTTATATTTATTCAAAATAATAAAACATAGACAGGAAATGCTATACGAACATGCGTAGCATAAATAAGTTCAGATTTCTATAACGAAACATCATTCTTATACGAAACATCACTATCGCTATCCGAAATAAATAATATCCTTTTCGAGGTTCGCCATACTAATACAATAGTTTAGATACGCGAGCGGCCCATCCACGGCAAATAACATAATCAACCCACGCCCACACAACAATTAGAACAGGGTAAAACAATAACGGGCGAACATTTACATCCTCGGTCCTCGCGGAAAAGGAAGGAGACAAGCGATCCAGTCAAAAATAAGAGAAAGGTGTACCCTGGAAAATCGTGTTAACCTAAGAATCAAAATAGAACATACTACATTTTTCATTGTTAATAAACGCTTGCAATCTTAAACTCAAGCTGAAAGGTCGTGATTGTGCTGTTAATTTATTCTTCCCATCGTTTCAGTGGAAAAGCCTGCGGGTAGGCATCGGTCTTGATCTAGTTCATTGATCAGGCCAAAAAGATAATTGTAAAACACTTTTAAGTTTTTTTTACAGAAACGAAGGATACAACACTCAACGTAGGGGGTTTGCGCGAACAACAGCTATTTCTAGAGCATTTAGATTTTCTCGTTCTACGAAAAACTCTTTACTCGTTATGAAGGGTACCTTCTTCTTCTTCTATTTGGCGTAACGTCCTACGCGGACATGCTGGTCTGTATAGGATTTCGATACTTTATTGATTACCACGCAGCCGGATAGTCAATCCTTGCTGTACCACGCGGGGACTGTTTATTCTAGGCTTGAACCCATGACGAGCATGTAGGTAACCGACAGGGTTTTACAGTCCAATAAACAACTGTCCTACTTCTTAATGCAGTGCCTGATTTAGAAAACACACGTTTATTTGATGAAATTATTTGAAGTATGTTTAATCGAAGTCGATAATTATTTAAATCATGTGGACAATGTACAAAAAACGGGTTGATGTATTAACAAATAGTGGATAATTGTGTTTTCTGAATCGGACATTGTATTCTAATGTTTTTTATTGGACTGTAAAACCCTGTATCACTTATTCTGAATCGCAATGTACTTTAATTTCGTTTGGTAGATATTACCGACAAGAACAACACATTTTAATGTTTATTCTAACTAGTCCAGAACATCGGAAAATCGGGATTTTTAACAGATACGACGGGACATACAATATCCGGTAAAAAAACGTGACTGTCCCGATAAATACCGTCCGTCTGATCAGCCTCCTAAGTTCCGTGTCTGTGCTCAATCGGATGTGATTTTGTCGGAAGGCTGTCCAAATTTTACATGCGACATTTGACAAATAACGTCGGACGTGCGATTTCGTTGTACGACGGAATAAAAAAATTCGTCGGACACCGCATCCGGTTTCATCTATCAAACTAATCTTGTGGGTTTTTTAGGAACAACCTGAAATTAATTTTTCATAAGCATTAATCTATTACAATCAGCAAAACAATAGAAAAATGAATCGAAAAATGATTTGACTGCACGTTCGATAAAATATCATGCATTGGAGCACAGACACGGACCTAAGGGGGCAATCGCCAGCTAATGAAGCGACCCCAAAAAGATATAAGTATCATTAAAATTGTTACGAGTTTCCTTGCAACTATAATGTTTTCTTTTTTCTTGTTTAGTGCATTGATTTCTGGGTTGAAACACACTGATATTTTCGCGGATTCGGAGATATGCGTTTTTTATTTGACGTCTTCAAGAAGAGTTAAATGCAGCTTAAATTTCAGTTTTGGAAAAAAATAATCTACTTAAAAGCTAGAAATATCAGGATTTCTTCACAAATCGTATTATGTAAATGATAAAGTGTATAAAACTACTGAATAAAAAAAAAAAAAACAAGTAATCACATATTTTTAGTCGAAAAACGTGTAATTCGGCCGACGCAGATTCCTCGGGAAAGCATAAGCCGCGTATCTCGCGAACAAACTATTTACAATATCACTTTAGGATTGTAGGATTACTTGAAACAAAATAACTACTGCCAACTTTTTTTGTGCACCTACGAGAATGTTGTGAGCTACTTTAGTTTGTATCAATCTGTTTTATTGATTGTAGGAACCAAGTTTTTTTTCCATTAATCACCATTGCATTACATCTAACATTAAAAATCTACCGCACACATTACAGATAATACATGCAATTCGTACATCAATACTTTCAAATGATTTATCACATACTTCCATTCTACCACTTTGATACACAGCTTCCGCAGAGGATTTTTCAAAGTAAGGCAATAAAATACACGTTGCGGACGATCGGGGATTACTTTTCCCGGTCGTCTAAGGGGACGTTTCGGTTGATTGCTTGCTCCGGCATCGGCTAACGATGGATCTTCCGCCCCTACGGTAGTTTGAGGCACTGCGCTAACCACGGGCGTCACCCCAGGAGATGTAGTTTTATGCACGGTTTCATCAAGCGCTGGCATCGATGACACATTGGCTGTTTTGTATTTTTTCGTGTTGGCATCCATATTGTTCACATCAAATCATACAACCATTATTAATCAAACCAATCTAGGGAATTAACATGATCTTCTCAGCAAATTACGTTCTTTAAGCAAACACTTAAATGATTTTAAAATCATTTTATCCATTCACCAAACAACTCATGTTACACAACATGGTAACTCATATCTTCTAAAAAACAATGATATTCCACTTGCCAACTGTTGTCGTTAATCAACAAGGCGTACTCACAAAAAACCGCAGCGGTTTCCTCACAGATTTCTGACTTGGCCACGGAATTTACGATCCAACACAAATTTGCCTAGAGAGTACTGAGAGCAAAGCGCACCGAATGAGAACATGAGAGAGGAATTGGTAATCCTACTAGCGTATGAGCGATCCGCTACAACCACCGATTTTCACAAGATCTAAAGAAAGACTGATTTCTTGTTTGCTCATCGACATTCAACGCTCTGCTCAGCTTCAGTCTTCTCTCTAACATTAGTACAAAAAACTGTATCTTATATGTAGTTGTGTATCATGAGATTTTAGTCCTCATTATTTGAATTCAAATGTCTTAAAACCTTGTTGAAGTATTTATGAAAACTCGAAAAACTTTCCACAAACACGAAATGGTTATAATGATTGATCAAGAAAATTAATAAAGTCTATTTATTTTGCAGCAAATAGCAACCAAAACAATCGTTAGTTGGTGATTTTGCTTAACCAAATACATTAATTTTTTTAGACTGGAATGCAATGCGACGTTTTCTTGTAGTGTGAAATAAGCGTGTCTAAAACTGCTGAGTGTCAATCGGCGTTTCACACGGCTTAAGGTGCTATTTTTGGATATTACACATGACGCAATGGCACGATGTCGTTTGTTACAATAAGAAAGGATATTTTTAAACATCATTCTAAAAAGCAGTTTGCATAGATTACATGAATGTATTGGAAAGGCTATTGCAATCGAAATGCATTTACATAAACGTTAATTTAGTTCATTTTTTTGTTAATTTATCTTGATTATTGCTGTGCCTAGCTAGAAGATGTTGCAATATTTTTTGTAACAATTGCGTGTTTTTGTTGAAAAAGTAGGTCAATTTTGTAAAAAAAACGTACTTCAGCGTTTCAATGTATTTTTATGGTGTCGTGCCGGTGTGTATCAAAAATATAACATAATTGCATGAATTTTACAGTGAAATATGGCGATAGCTTGCAAAGGCTGGTTTACTAATGAACGGTTTATCTTCCAGTGGCAGAATATCACCAGTGGCTAGGTATTTTTGAAGTTTCAAGAGTGAATTTTTATGGGGCATTCTAAACCAAAACAGGAACGAGAAACAAATTTACTTGTGAGCGGTGGTAGGGACCTTTGCATGTGGCCTCGAGACCCACGCTGACGCTTAGATTGCTTCAATTTCAAAAACCATGCCAGTAAGAGCTTCATACAAGACTACAGAATTATTTCACAGCATAATGTATCAATAGATCGGGTACTTCTTCCCACATGACTTCGGTTCCCTCCGATCTAGCATTGTACATTGCAATGTTCTTGTCGTATTTTTCTCCCAAGAATTGAGTCATTTCCATTACCTCAAATTGTCTTACAGGGTTTTACAGTTCAATAAACAATTGTCAAGATGCTGAAAACAAAGCCTTCTTTTAAAAAAACATAATTGGCTACAACTTGTAAATACATTTGTATTTTTTGTACACTTTCCACATGATTTAAATAATTGTCTACTTTGATTGAATAGCTGTCAGATCTGGCACGGTTTATCTAGATTCATCAAATAAACAAACAAAGAAAACGTTTTCAAAAATCATCTCATGCAATAAAAAAAGTATTTTTTTTGTTTTTTGTTTAAGTAAAAACCACAAAATCTCATCAATTAATTTATGTTCTATGCCAACATTGCATCTACCAAAACAAACCATCTCGGATCTGACAGCTATTCAATCAAAGTCTACAATTATTTAAATCATGTGGACAGTGTGCAAAATGCAGATTGACGTATTTACAAGTGGTAGATAATTATGTTTATCAAATCAAGCATTGGCTCACGCTATGGCTTCAAACAAACCGCGGTCATACGTCACTTTTGTACTATTTACGGTATATACCATATCGAATCTTGTTTAAAATGGTAATCTTACTTGTAAAACAAGATTTTAAGCATTGGAAATCAAGAAAGCGTCTTTGCAGGGTTTTTTTTTCACATGTTTCACAAATATTTCGCACACTATATAGAAACGTTCGGCCCAATAGCAAGGCTGAACAAGGCGATCATTGCGTCATACTCTTGGTAGGGGAAAGCAAAATGGGCCTGTGGGGCAAAACGGGCACCTTCTATTTAAGCATTATTTGACTACAAAGATACTTTCCAATGCTCAAAATGCATTCATTAGAGTGTTCTATGAACACCATGAAAGTTACATAACCCTCACATAACAAATAACCAAGAAAAATGCAAAATAAAGCTTAGTAGCATATTGATTTGATTTTTGCCACTTCGAAAATAAGCTTAAACCAGTGTCACAGGGTTGAAGTTTTACATGATATGTTTTTAAAAATATGATATTTCTATAAATTTTTTCTGAAGAAAGCAAGGTAATTGAATGAGTATTTTGACTAATAACAAAAAATACAAAAATTCTTCAGGTGGGGCAAAATGGGCAGATGCTTTTGATATACGGCGCTTGATGAAGCTATGGTGTAGTAGTTGTCGCCTCAAAATTGATAAGAGGTACAGCTTCAAAAGATTCGATTTTGTAGATCATAACGTGTAAAAACTGTTTTAATTTTAATAACATATTTTTGGAAGAATTTTAAGGGTTTCCTGAACAACTAAAAACAAAAGATAGAACGAAAATACATTTCACGAAACGAGCGCAAAAACATAAACCATTACCTAAGCGCAGTTGTTGTGACCCAAATTGCCCCACCCGCCATGCAATTGACAGCGATTTGCGAGGGCACGCGAGTGCTCGCACGCCATACAAGTTTACCGCCCCAGAGCCCTTGCATTAAAGAGCTTGCGAGCCATGGTAGTTTTTCACCCCTAGTTTTTGCAGTTATAATTATAGCACCCTAAGAGCAGGTATAACAGTGCAAATAGTAGCATACTAAACACCTGAATTTTGTCATTTTATTTTAAAAAATCCACAAAAATTTAAATAGTAATCTTTTCGACAAATACTACCGCAAAAAAAATAATCCATGAATAAAAATCAAAGATTATTTACAATACCATAAGATTTCAAGCAGATGAAATCATTCGCAACCCTCGCAATGTTTGACGGGTATACTAAATAGCTGAAATTTCACGTTTTATCTTGCAAAAATCCACAAAAATTGAAACAGTGATCTTTTCGACACATAACATTGCAACAAAAATAATTATTGAATAAAACACAAACTTTATTTAAGATTTCGAGCAAATGATACTACTTCCAACCCTCGCAATGTTTGACGGGATCCCGCCATGCAATTGACAGCGATTTGCGAGCCCTTGCGTGCCCTCGCAAATCGCTGTCAATTGCATGGCGGGTAGGGTTGCGAGGGTTGCGAATGATATCTTCTGCTTGAAATCTTATGGTATTTTAAATAATCTTTGATTTTTATTCATGGATTTTTTTGTGGTAGTATTTATCGAAAAGATCACTATTTAAATTTTTGTGGATTTTTTAAAATAAAATGACTAAATTCAGGTGTTTAGTATCCCGTCATGCAATTCACTGCGATTTGCGAGGGCGCGCGAGGGCTCGCACGGCATACAAGTTCACAGCCCCAGCGCCCTCGCATTAAAGAGCTTGACTTTTTAACAGTTTGTTTACATATGCCCTTTTTGCCCCAGGGCCCATTTTAGTCCGCGTGTCAAAATAGTAAAACATCAACTTTTATTTTACACTGTTTTCATGATTTTAAGTTGTTTTCATTCTATGTGGCAATTTTATTCCATAGATAAAGAGTGGAGCCATGCAATAATGAAAGAAAATTTGTATTTCGTAACATATTAAAAGGAATAATCAGTAAACATGCCCATTTTGCCCCTCTTTCCCCTATTGGTCTTCATATACATAGTGAAAGTCTTTATTTATTTTATTTTTTTATTCAAGAGACGGTCCGAAAGAAAGTCTATATTTTGAGTGCCAAAGTCTTTCTAACGAGAGAAAATCCTGTATCCCTTAGCTGTACATCGCCACAGACACTTATTTGAATCGGCGAATACAATCGTCATCAACTTTTTTTTATATTTGAGAAAAAAAATAAAAAGTTCAAAATAACCAATACAAAATTGAAAAAAAAGATAAACCATGTAATTAAAAATAAAAATGTATCATTACTTTTCCCAGTGCTCATAGCATCCTACCCTCCTAGCACAATTCGTTATTTAAAAAGTAAAATAATGATTTAGGCAACTACTTTATCTTGGTCGGCATTTTTTTATTGCATGAGCACTTTAGCCGTTTGATTCATTTGATATGGCTTCGTCAATAATGCTGAAACCTCCTGCATTGGATACAAACAATGTATTACAGTTTCTTGATATGTGTATTATAATATTTCACTTCATTTCATTTCATTTCATTTATTAATTTCAATATGTCTGCCTCTGGGGTTGAACATATAATTGCTTAAAACCTAGTTGGACCTTTTGGTACTAAAACTAACTGTAACTTAACTAAACTAAGGGGAAATAGAAAAGGATATAACAGAATGGAAATCCATAGTGAAAGGAAAAATAAGCAGCGGATGAGAAGAAAATATTTAAAACAAAAAAGAAATTAAGAATAAAAGAGACTTAATTATAAAGAATAACAAATAGCCGGAACATTAAATTAGAAATTAAAATCGCGATAATGTTCATTGAATTGACGCAAACAAATTAGCCACTGGTCGTTAATGCCAAACGCTGTGTTGCGGAAAGGTATTGCAAGAGCATTCCGATTTCTTAAACACCTGGAAGGAACATACCAACTAAGTTGGGAAAGCAAGTCTGGAGCATCTATATTCCCTCGTAACAAATTGCTGATAAATGACACACATGCTTTAGTTCGTCTAGATTCGAGGGTGTCGGGATTGAATAATATGCAACGGTCACTGTATGACGGTAATGCGGTGGTGGAATTTCCAAAGAGGCGACGATATAAGCACCTAGTGAAGCGCTTTTGCACGCCTTCGAGTTTGTTTTTCCAACCTGCCCTGTTAGTACAGAAGACAACAGAAGCATACTCAACAACAGGGCGCACTAGGGAACAATACAATGCCTTAAGGCACCTCAAATCGGTCATGCGAAAAATAAGGCCAAGGTTTTAATAAGCTTTACCGATGACCAATTCAAGATGACTATCGAATGATAGCCTTTCGTCTAACTCTAAATCGCGAACACGTGACACCCTGTTGATAACAGTGTTTTTAAGAACATAATTGTGAATAAGAGGGGAATGACGACGACAAAAAGAGATGACGCTACATTTACTAGGATAGAGCTCTAAGAAGTTTGACGCACACCAGGAAGAGAGGGAGTTAAGAAGAGATTGGAGTGCACTGCAATCATCCTCTTGCATCACTGGAACAAATACTTTAATGTCATCAGCATATAGAAGGTGGTTAGGAGATGGGAGAATAAAAATAATGTCATTTATGAATAACAGAAACAAGAGGGGACTTAGTACACTTCCTTGAGGGACACCAGAGGAATTGGAAAACGGTAAAGAAAAGGACGATCCGTAACTTACATGAAGATTTCTATTAGAGAGGTAAGACCCAATCCAGTGAACGAAAGACGTAGATAAGCCTAATTTAGATAGCTTCATCAACAGTAGTTTATGAGATACTCTATCAAAAGTAAATTTAATATCAGTATACACTGTATCAACTTGGTAACCTGTATCCAAGTACTGGAACAATTTGGATATGAACGACATAAGGCTAGAAGTAGTGGAACGTTTTGGCATTAATCCATGCTGATTAAACGTTATATACAGGGTTTTCGAGGATTATATAGACATGTTCAGCAAGTTGTAGATTCGTTCAGGCATATAATAGACTCTTTCAGCGAGATATAGAATTGTTCGGAAGTAGGCGTTGACATGTTCAGCTATTATGTAGTGTTGTCATTTGTTTTGTTCACACCCTGTGCCGCAGCATTCAATTTTTCATTCTTAAATACCATAAAAGTAGCAAATAATCATTTCCCAAGCTGTTTAATACATAAATTAGTTGAAAAAAGCATATTTTTTCGAAAATCGTTTGTTTACCTCCTAATGAGAATGATCCAACTTGCAGTCCAAGGGGTACGAAAGTGACAGCTCTACAGTATAACCGAACATGTCTACACCTATTTCCGAACAATTCTATATCTCGCTGAAAGAGTCTATTATATGCCTGAACAAATCTATATCTCGCTGAAAGAGTCTATTATATGCCTGAAAGAGTCTATTATATGCCCGAACAAATTTATATCTCGCTGAAAGAGTCTTTTATATGCCTGAACAAATCTACAACTCGCTGAACATGTCTATATAATCCTCGAAAACCCTGTAATATATAATATGTCAGGTATATACCAAATACTGCGTTTTTTTCTTCAAAAAGTACTAAAATCCCAAACAGGCCGCAACGCCAAGTACAGGGCGTTCTGTTGTTTGTGCTATATTGCAGGTGAACGATTTTTGTATGGCTCGCCGTGCAACGGTGCGCGCTCCAAACATGTTTGAATGCATTTTTGACATTTAAGGTTAAATGATAAGTCAGAGTATGTCTGAATTTTTGACAGCCTGTTGACCACAAGTAAAATAAGGTATTATAGTATAATAATGCCCTAACGCTTTCTGCTGCATGGGCCCACATCGACTCGCAGGTCGACTCGCGCGATCGCGACACGAAGCCGAAGTGAAGACGGTTATAGTGCGAAGGTTATAAGTACAGGTGTGAGGTACGCTATCGCCCTTTTTCTATCGTTATCGGAATAAAGACACGTTGTTTATAGCTTTTTGTCATAACCTTGATTTCGAGGAGCGTAAGCTCGAAATCACGCGGTAATTTGCTCTACAGGATGCGTGCATACCGAACCAGGCGGAGAAGGCAGTAGCGTGACTGGCCGATACGGACCGTGTCGGTATGGCGCCTGGGGCGCAACGCGATGGCGGCAGCATCGGGTACCCTCGATCCAGTCAGCCCCCCTTTACATCAACGGGAAGCCGTAGGAGTTTTCCCCCGCACTACGATTCGACGTGGATGTATGACCAACGAGCGGCGCAGGAACAAGAATACGAGGCGTGGCGGCGTGCGGAGGAAAACTCCTTTACAAAGGATCGCGAAAACCATCATCCCAGACGACACCATCTTGAGTCAACCGACGTACAAAATGGTGGTCCAAGTCGCGTGTCTACATCCTTAAACATAGGTCTCAGAAGTACAGCGTTGAACCAAAGCCATGGAAATGCACGTCAAGCTATCGGAAACGATCTACTAGCTTCGAGGAGACGTTAAGTGTGCTCGAGACAGAATTTGGAAGGCCGGAACTGATCGTTGACAGCAAGATCGAAAAGGTGAGGAAAATGCCTGCTCCCAGAATTGAGAAGCTTGAGACGATGGCAGCGTTCGGATCAGCAGTACGGAAAATGTGTGCTGCCATTCGTGTTTCCGGTCTACGCGACTATCAGTGCAATGTGGCTTTGCTGAAGGAACTATCGGCGAAGCTCCCACCGACGTCTCGCCTGGAATGGGGGCGGTACAAACTGCGGCTCCCCGAAGTTACACTGATGGAGTTCGGTAAGTGGATTGCAGAAGTAGGTGCAGGTGCAAAGCTAGAGGTGAGTCTCACTGCTAATTCCGACTATACTAACCGCGAAAGTACCAGCCGATCACAACCGCCGAGAAGGACACGCGAGTATATGAATCTTCATGAAACCTCATCCGGGAACGAAGTAGCAACGGAACGACTATGCTTAATGTGTCGTGGTTCTTGCAGAAGTTTTGGTGAATGCTTTCGCTTCCTAGATCTAATCCCTACTGATAGGCGAGCTTTCGTAAAGCGGCAAGAATTGTGCCGGAATGTTTAAAATTCCATAAAAATGGCTGCTATGTTAAGAAGGAGTGTGGAAGAGAAGGGTGTGATGGAATGCACCATCTCCTATTACATGAAGCAGTATACCAGTACACCATACCAGTGACCGCATTAAATCAAGGGCATTGCTTTACGCATTGTGTTACGAGTGATGGTATACTCTTCCAGTATCTGCCGGTTATGGTCATAGCCCAAATAAAACGATCCGTACTTTCGCGTTTATAGATAACGGATCATCATCAACGTTTATTGATAATTCAGTTCAGATTGAAGTTCAGTTGATTTGTAGAGCAATATGTGTGGCTAAGATAGTTTTAAACAGCACATAACTTTAGTAAGCACTTGTGCAGACTAACAAGTTTTAAGACTCTCCACGTACAGGTAGTGTCCGAGACACGCGGATCATAGTATATGCAAATTTACGCAATCGTGGGTTTCTGAATTTGACAGCTCTTTGCACAAATTTTGTTGATTTGATACAATATTAGTTAATAGCAACATGATTGAATAATAACCACCCACTGCAAGCAAAAGGAAAAGAAACTTAAATATATAATGACTGAAAATCGCTTCTTCACGATTTGCGTTAATAGCGTATCTCAGATGCAGCCTGTATAGTTTGTTCCAAGTTCCCTTCATTCAAGACTTAATACGCATTTAAAAAGATCAGTTGATCTTGATGTCCCAGTCTCAAATAACGAGTCTTAAAACATGCTTAAGAATACGTTTACTGGATGGTTAAAGCCAGGTATCTTATAAGTCTTATAAGACAGTCTTATAATCGCTTTCAGAACGTTTTAAATGTTTAACAACTTTAAAGACTGTTAAGCATTTTCAAAATACACGTTAAAACTATAAGGCTTAGTACACTCATAGTAAAGCATTCTTTAGACATGTTTAAGAGTAAAAGCTATAGGAAACGTTTCTTGGGAGGGCAATTCAAATACTATCAAAAGAGACTAAACATGAGTCCGGGAGATAGGACAGTGCTTCTTTGGAAATACGACAATGTTCGGATGCCTTGTAACAAACAAATGGCTCTTCGTCGTTATGAGTGCCTGAAAAAGAAAATGCGAAAGGACACGGCATTAGCAGAAGCCATTACGGAAAAATGGGAGATTATGAGAGAAAGGGATATTTTCGACGATTAGAAGAATACGAGATAGCAGAACATACGGGATTAGTACTTGCCAATATTCCCGGTCTTTAATGCGAACAAGCCGAGTAAACTCCGCATGGTGTTCGATGCAGCTGCAAAAGTACATGGCGTCAGTCTTAACTCTTTTCTACTCTCAGGACCGGACCAGCTCTCAGGATTGGTTGGCGTCCTGTATAAATTCCGAGAGTATCGTGTAGCTGTGGCAGGCGACATCCGTGAGATGTTTTTTCAAGTGAATATGAAAATCGAAGACCAGCGCAGCCAACTATTCTTCTGGGGCGAAGACGAAACGCAGCATGCAGAACCCTCCACGTATGCAGTAACAGTCATGACGTTCGGCGTAACGTGCTCACCCGGTACTGCTCATTACGTTAAAAATATTAATGATGACAGGTTTAGCCAGCAGTTCCCTCCAGCAGCTGAGTGCATCAAGCACGAGCTTCACGTGGACGACATGCTTGCCAGCGTAGAGACAAGTGAAGAAGCAGCATAGCTGGCTAAGGATGTTCGGTATATCCATGCACAGGGAGGGTTCGAGATTCGGCACTGAGTTTTGAATTCGAAGGAAGTTTTAGAGCAGCTACGGTGGGGAGTAAACAACGAAGATAGTAAAGGCATGGATCTAGAGTCATCCTCTGCAGAAAAGGTTTTAGGCATGTGGTGGGAAACCACTAAGGACGCCTTTACATTCCGCCTCAACATTGAACATGATGAAAGCCTCTTGTCCGGTGCGAGAATCCCAACGAAACGCGAAGTATTGCGTACATTATTGCTAATATATGATCCACTTGGCCTCATTGGAAACTTCTTAATGTTTATAAAGATTTTACTGCAGGAGATCTGGCGCTCAGGCTACAGCTGGGATCAACCGATTGATGCAGGTTGTACGGAGAGATAACGAAAAAGGATACACGTTTTACCAACAATTCAGTCCGTCATGGTTCCACGCTGCTATCGCCTGACAACGTCCGCTGCAACTCCAAACATACAACTGCATGTTTTCTGCAATTTCGTGGACCCAGCTTCATATGGAAATCCGAGGACGAGTGGCCAACAGAATATCCCGTATCGCCAGGCATATCGGAAGAACTACGGCGTTGTGTACTTCATCACGTTGTCACACAACCTTATTGTAACGTTTGCTAGCTTTTCCAGGTGGACGAGACTCGTACGATCTATTGGGTATGTGGTACGATTCATCAACAACGCTCGGCAACGGATATCTGGATTACCGCCTACACGGGGGCCGTTGTCGCAGGAAGATCTTGCTGCATCTAAATGTTTCATAATCATGTAAGTTCAACTAGAAGCGTTCCCAGACGAAATGAAGTCACTCAACCAACGAACAGAACTAGAGGAAGGGCTACGGAGACCGCTGAAGAAAGATAGCACCCTTTATAGATTGTCACCAGAACTGTACGAGCATGGCTTAATTAGGATGCGAGGGCGTTTGGATAAATGCTCACTATCAGACGAAGCGTTACGGAGGCCTATTATCTTGCCAAGACGACATCATGTTACCGGACTAATCCTGCACGCATATCATGTGAAATATCGTCACTGTAACCACCGCACGGTCATCAACGAGGTTCACGCAAGATACTACATCCCGCGAGTGCTGGCGGAGTACAACAGGGTTAGGAATTCTTGTCAGCATTGCAAAAACTCCAAAGCTACGCCGGATCCACCGATGATGGGAAGCATACCGAAATGTCATACAGCGGTCGCACAACGGGCTTTTACGTATACGGGCCTGGATTATTTCGGACCAATGTACGTGGTAGTGGGACGTCGGTCGAAAAAGCGATGGGGAGTTATTATCACGTGCCTAACCACCCGTGCCATTCACGTAGAGGTAGCGCATTCACTTAACACGTCCTCGTGCATCCTGGCGATACGCCGATTCGTGGCGAGTTGTGGTTCACCAAGGGAAATCATCAACGATGTGGAACAAATTTCGTCGGAGCATCAAGGGAGCTGAAGGAGGATATGTCGAAGGTAAACTTCGAACTAGGTGTTTGCTGCTTGGGATCCCGCCCCTCGCCGAACGTGTTGAGCACACCAGACTGGCATTTATCACGGGAATCTTAAACGGAAACATCGACTGTCCCGAGCTGCTTTCAAGGATTCATCTCTATGTTCCTGCCAGAATACTCCGTCGCCGACCAATGCTGGCAGTCGCAGAAACCCGAACAACATTTGGCTCTCGCAACCCCATTCTTTGTATGTGCCGTCTATTAAATTCAGCTGACGATATTTACGAGCCTGGAATGACGATAACGGAACTGACTTCACTTTTAAGTGTTCGGAATGCGTTCAACAATAACAATATATAAATGTTCTGTTCGTTATCTAATGTGTATTGTAAACAAATTTTGACTCGAGAGGGCTTCATAGTCCATTGATTAATAAACTAAACTAAACTAAACTAAACTAAACTAAACGTAGATGAACTAATGCTCCAGTTCTCCAGTTCAACTTTTAGGTGGACGTTTAATCCTCCAGCTGCTCCTCACTTTGGTGGATGTTGGGAACGGCTTGTGCGATCCGTTAAACGAGTCTTGAACGAGTTCAACCTTCCACGGCTCCCATCGGATGAAGTGCTGCAATCTACGTTAGCCGAAGTGGAGATGATTGTTAACTCAAGGTCGTTAACATATGTTCCTCTCAACGAAGAGATGGATATGCCCATAACGCCGAACTACCTTCTTCTGGGCAGCTCTGACGGTACGAAGCCCCTCGTCCCTTTCGAAGATTCACCAGCAGCGGTATCATCAATGTGGATGACGGCGCAACGTAACGCTGACGCCTTCTGGAAGAGATGGGTCGCAAACTACTTACGCCGCTCCAAGTGGTTTCAGCCAGTCCGACCAATAAAGGAAGGGGACGTCGTACGTATCGTGGACGCCAACTTGCCACGCCACAGCTGGCCAAAAGGACGTGTGTTGACAGAAATAAATTAAGACAGTAAGAACAATTTTCGTATGGAAAAACGTGCCAACTAAAAAGCACATATTCAATAATTGGCAGGGAATCGATGTTCAACCATTGAGTTCGGACTGTACTACTTCATTACATAGCTACAGGCCATACCTTCAGTAGCTTGCAATTTTTATTTCGGGTTAGTATGATTAGCACGGTGTTAAAACTGAAAATAATACATTTTTATTATTTTATTTCAGATGTCTCGTTCTTGGATTAGCAGAATTGTGAAAGAGACGAGTCTTTGCCTTAATAAAGTGTTACGTCCCTATATGAAGGTATGATACGATTTGCTTTAGTAATTGTTGTATAATATGGTTTTTTTCGTTCTTGTCTTGTGCTTGAATATATCAAGCAAAAACGAAGTGTTTGAACACAAAACCGACGTTCTCACGTTTCGACGACACGCGCGGAGTCACAGTCGCTGACGATGCAATACGGATGCGCGTGTGCTGAACAAGCAGAACGGACACACCGATGTGAAGCAGATAAAGTAGTATAAATAAATAAAATTAGTTCTCAACTAAAAGCCAAACCAATCTTTTGACTTTTTTAAAAACACCCACTTCATCGGAAAACTGTAACTGGCGCCCGAATAGGGAGCCTCCCCAAGTAATTGTATAATTCGCTAGAAGAAGCGAGCTCCAGCTGCCCTACAACACAGGAATTCAACGTCCGGTCCCAGAACCATCGCTTTTTAACCAGCGATTTGAGGCATTGAAGCGCGACGAGCTCCACTAAGGAGGGCCTAACCACGAGAAGAGACGACATCAGACGATGCGGCTTCTACTCATATCGGAAATATTTTGGTGAATATAAATAATATTACTAACAAAAAAATATCCGAAACATTGGGGCCCTTTCCGTTGTAAGTTCGTAAGCTGAAATTTCAGCCTGTCAGCTGTTTGCATTGTATAGGAGTTTTCAAGCAGCTATCTAAGTGAGTATAATATACAGGTGGGCTTATCCCAAGGTGTATGAATTTAAAAGGCTGATTTTTATCGCTTCTGCTTCTGAATGAAGATTTAAAGAGTGCTTTGAGCATTCGTCAAGCTTGTTTGAACAAAAGTTTTCACCCATCCAGTCAAAAGTGATATTCAAAATTGGTTATAAAAACATGGTATGAAACCACCTCGACTACATACACTTTGATTCTAAAATGTAAACAACACCGTGTTTTCGAGCAGGTACTCGAATCTAATTCTAGCTTTAAGGCTAGAATAATCTAGACTGAAAATTGCAGGCTAGTTTTTTATGTGGTTTTGTATGGAGTGTTTACATGATTTCAGCCTCCAACTGTCAAACTCCATACAAAAAACTGTCTAGAATCGTGAAGGGCCCCAATATCCGAAAAAGTGAAAGTGCAGTGTCAAAAGTGAACTAATAGGATAGGCTAGTTAGAGACACTCAAAAAAACTAACACTGTTGAGACGTTATCAACAGGATTCTTTCTTTCACCCGAATGTACAATAAATTAGATACACAAGCGTTTTTCAAGCAACGTTAGTTTATTGTAGAGGCTAAAAATTCAGTCGCTTGGCTCGGGAATACGTGAAAGAATGGCTCACGATTGTAACCTGTGCCGCAATCGGAAATTTTCGTGCAATCGGGACGACTTGGCCCGATCGTTATCAGCAGTTGTCCACACGACTCCACTTCGATAGCGTCCTCTATCGGGATTGTTGTAAAACACTAATGTGCCATCGGATTGACCGTGAATATTTATTTTAATATTCAACAAACACACTAATACAACAAAAACTGGCTTACCCAGAAAACCCTCTGAAAAACTTGATAGAAATTATCAGAACCAATATTAAGATGATTCATGAAAATGGAGAAAGTAGCAACAATGTAATGGGCGCGCACACGTTTGCGCACGCACCCAATTTTTTGGTGAATCCAGCGCTATCTTTCCACGACAGGGGTAACCCGACAGGCAAAGAGAGCGAAATTTACTGGCGAGGGGCATGTAGAAACAGGGGAAAGGGGTTCGGTCGAATTTGTATTGGCCGCCATAGTCGAGCGGAAGCGATTTTTTCCGAATTGAGAGTAAGCGCGCGCAGCGCTCTCTCGCTTGCCTTCAAATTACACGGGGCGCTCTCTCGATACAAAACAGCTGATCAGCTGATACCCCCTTCCTCCCGTTTTTTTCCTCTCGTGCTGCGCTGGATGCGCGGATCAGCTGTTCTTGCTCTCTCGCGTTTCTTTCGGTTTGCGCTGCGCTGTTGCCGCACTTGCGCGCTGCGCTGAACATCCCCTCCCGCGCGTTCTTTTCGGTTTGCGCTGCGCTGTTGCCGCACTTTGCGCGTAGCGCTGGACACCCCCTCCCCCTCGTTTCTTTCGTTGCGCGTTGTGCGCTCTGCGCTTTCGTTCACTTTGATTTGCAGCGGAATAAAATCGCATGCATCGAAATAAAACTTAAACACATCAAACTCGTTTGATATTTTAACACTTTATTGAAACTTAAGGCACAGTTCCACACATCGCTAACCACAATCTTGCCACAAAACCACACATATTTTTTATTATAAATAATTTAAAAAA
>SIXB01004000.1:0-19097 GCA_007018985.1 Anopheles bwambae
CCAAAATCCCCTCTCGCCCTCGACAGCGTGCGTTTTAATAAAAGTCATATCCGTTCCGGTGCGAGTAGGATAAAATGCCGGAAATTGCTCATCTGTTGAAATTGCATTTGATTGAAAAGTCACGACCGCTTTCATTGCCACCGGCGAGGATGTCAAACCAATTTGGGGCCGAGGAAAGGAACGAGGAGCAGTGAATGGTAGGTGATGCTGAGATGGAGCGATTCGGCAGAGGACTCGACGCATCGTTGGTTTTTTTTTGTGCGGGTCGCTGTAAGGCTTCTTCGCCAATCGGCAATGCTTTCAGCTGGCACTGATGGGAATCGTAAGAAGCTTAACCAGATTATTATGTTTTCTTTATGTTTTATGCCCATTTGTAGCGGTGCTTTCGAGATACGATCAAGTACTATTTTTCATCTGCTTTTCGAGCATCTGATAAGCTGCAGAACGAACCAGATGGATTTGTGGAGTATTTTTATTTTTAAAACATTCTGAATTTGATTTTGGATGTAAGGTACGTTTTGCTTGGTTTGTTTTATATATGTTCGTCTTTAGTATGAAACCACAGCAATTTTCCCATCAGCGAAGAGCACAATATCATTCTACATATTCATCCCTGTCTATTCGTTTGTGCAAGTAGTACAAGCCTGTCTTGGCACATTCTAAGCTTCAATTCCTGATCAGGTCTTTTGAGGTTCATGCCGGTATTTGCTGCTATCCTTTACTATATTTCCTATACGTAATTCCCATTCCTGATTTTCGGTCACGATGCCACTCATAGACTGACTAAGAATTCCATCACCATCCTTTTTAGCTGTTCTCTTCTTTCTCCATATTGTTCATACTACGCTCTGGCACTATGGAACGTCCCAGATTCCGATCTATTCCACAGTTCAGATCTTAGTTTATTTCACAATACCGATCTCATTCGCCGTGTTTGTTCCGTTGTTCTGGGATCTTTCCTTGTTTTGTGGCTCTGGAACATCTTCAATTATGTGTTCTAATTTCGGTGATGAAATTGATAGTTACGGTCCTAATAGTATGTTCTTCTATTTTCGATCTTTAATTCCAATTACAGTAACGGCTTTTGCTCCTGATATCATATCTATTTATGATATTCTTGAAGCTTAATGTTGCTATTGTCATTAAAAATTGCCTTTTTTCCTCATCAACTAATATGACTGATTTAGGCAGAATTAGTTTAAACCAATTCAAGCCAGGCAGCCATTCTATTTCAGATCTCTTACAAACAACCCAATGTTGATCAAATGCATTAGATTCCTTTTGATGATTGAAGCATTGAGAAGCCTCCGCCTATCCAGCGTATACTAAGCTCACAACATAAATGCCGACAGTCGGTCGATAGGCATAAGACAAGGCAAAACAAACACCCCGGCCAATGCAACAGACTCAAAAGCACACACACACACACACTTTAACCCAAACATATATACAGCAGGTTAATAAATCTGCTCCAGGGGACGGTGCGTGAACATCCAAAGCAAACCACACCACAATTCGATTGGGTATCGTTGTTTGCCCTGACAAAACCAAAATCAAGTAATCCAAGCCGTTGTTACCAAGCCAACCCACCATCTCCTTTTGTTTGCTGTTTGGGATGGTGAGAACGGAACGGAACGAATTTGTGTTACTCCCAATGGTTTCGCACCACATTCCACATTACGCCAGCTGTGCTTTGATCTGGAGACCACCTCTCCACCCCGGGTAAGTTAAAACCTCCCCATCTCCGCTCTAAAGTCCATAAACTGCCGAAAGGAAAGGCTACGGTATGACGCTTGCAGGTGACGAAAATTACAACTAGGTACCAGTTTGCCATGGCATGCTTAGCTTGGGGCGCTCGTTCGGATGACTTTACACTGTCACAGGCATGCTTATAAATGGCCGGGTGTGGGGGTGGAGTTCGGGTTGCGGAGGTTGCGTAGCTTCACCTTCAACGAACGGCGCGTGGTTATGCAAGCGTGAAAGGATAAACAAAACTAACGACGTTGTAGGCCGTTACCACCCAGCCGTCTTTCGAATTTCCCACCAGTGCGTATGAAGGGATGCGGGCCTCTTGCATGTATGTGTGTGTGTGAGTGTACTTAAATGAAACAGATAAAATATCATAAAATTCGGTTACTTGTTGACGGTACCATCTCTTTCCACTGCCGTTTCTGTCCACCGCCTTTCTGTGGCAAAAGGCATTCGGCAGAGAAACCGCACACTCCTTCGCAAACAAACAACAACGACAAACGCGGCAACATCTTAACGATGGGGTCGGCTGGAAAGGAGAAAGAAGGTTATGGGGGCTGTGCTGGGGCGGCACACTGTCGTAAAAGTTTAAACTCTCGACAGGAATACTATTTGCACGTGTTTCTTTACCTGGTGTTTCCGGAGTTTTTGGTTTGTGCGGGGAGGAGAAAGGGAGTTGGATGGATTTATCAACCGGCAGGCACCTGGTGGTGGCCGTATCGTGCCGCGTACGTGTCCCATACACTCGATACTTGTGCCAGCCACCTTTTGCGCACGAAGGTTATGTCATGTCGCGTCCTTAAGGGTTTACTTTGGGCTTTGGTCTGGCAGTCTTTTGGCAGGATTTTGTGGGTGCCGGCCTGAAAAAGGGCATCTCTCTCTGGCTCTCGGTTGGGGTGAGCAAAGAGGAGCGAAACGTACGTTCGTTTACTGTGTGCTTGTATCCCCGTGTGCACTTGTTTGGCCGTGTGTCGCCTTGTACGATCTGCTGCGAGCACGTGGAGCATGTAGCACGGTACGGGCTAGAAGGTTCATTAAAATTTATAAATTGACTGTATGTTGCCAGAATTTATAAGACCGTTTCGTGTGTCCCTGCCGTTCGAGGAGGTTGCTCGTCTGTTCACTTCTCTTGTTTGACATCTCTTTTTTCTGTGATGACTTAAGAGGGTGCGAGAGAGAGAGAGAAAGGCGTGTGCCACCTGAGAGTGTGCTGTCAACCGGTGCACGTGCTGGGGCGTTAAGTCAATTCCCTTCCATCGATCCCGTGACGATAATGGATGTGGACGGGCTTTTTTTCACGTGCTCGTTAAGCGTTTGGAAACGCCAAAAAAATATTATTTTAAAAAAATAAGCTTTTTATTAGGTTCGTCGTCTATGAAACAAAGCGCTTTGCGAAAAAAAATTGTTCTAAAAGAAGCATACACTTTTTCACACCCACAAAAGAAAGCATTATTTAGAAAATCTTCGTTTGACGGATTTCAGCTCGATTGTTTCACAGCAGCTTGCACCAATTGTACCGATTGTCCTTCAATCGCCGTTCCTTTGCAACCCCCTTTTCGCACTAATCAAACGGACGTGGGTGGAGTCGCTTAATTGGTACTCATTTACGCTCCTTTTTGCTCCGTTTAAACTTCCCCTTGATTGACACAGCTGGCATTAAGTGCAGTTTGACCAGAAAGTCACAAGAACTAGCAGCCACTTGCGGCAACCACTGCGTTACTGCGCAACGGAAGGGAAAAGCTCCTCACAGTGGTTCCGTGCATTTGAAGCGCATTTGTGTGTATTTTCCAATTTTTCCTTTTTTTAATTTTTTCGTCCAACTATTCGGTATCATTGTCCACCATCCCCGGTCGCTCACGCTTTGGTTCGTTCTAATTACAGTGATTTTGTTTTATTGGCTTCGTTTATCGGGTTTTCTGTTATCCCCTGCCACCGAGATACAGGAGAGCTCTTTTTTTTGCGTCCGATCGTTCCGTTTTAGCTCTTTAGCACCTCGAATATTGATTATTGATTTTACATTTAATCGAGAGCACTTTGCACAGCAGCACTGTTGTTGTGCGATGGGGAGGGTTTCGGGCATTTAGCAAACTAATTGAAAAGTTTTACACTTACTGGTCAGCTGGTAAGGTCGGTTGGCCAATGTGTGGGAGAGCTTTCATTTCAATGTTTGCTGTTAGGGTTTTGTTCAATTTAAGCAAACCACTCCAGAGTTGGTAATGGAAACAGTGGCGGATTAAGAGTGTCGGGGGCCCTAGGCGGAAAGACGAGTTGAGGCCCCATGTAAATGGTAAATGTTGTTGTGGCGGGGGGTTGATTCACCAGCCTCGGGGCCCCAACGTCCATCCTTCCGGGGGCCCTTGGCGTTAGTACTCTGTCCATACGGCATACTATAGAATGGTGGCCTACGGGGCCCCTTAATCGGCGGGGCCCCAGGCGACCTCCTAGTCCGCCTACCGTTTGATCCGCCAGTGGATGGAAAAGAAAGGCAACAGAATGCTTTTCACGAGCAGAATCAATTTCTTGTTCTTGATTTTTTAGATAGAAAAATTCAAAACTGCCATTGTAATAAATGGCGTGAGAGGAACAAAGCTTACATTTAGAATAAGTGAATAGTGTACTGAATTTTTGTTATATTTGTTTTTTTTAATTTAATCGAAAAGAATTTCAAAAATTTTTAAAAAATGCACACGAACGAGTAGAGAATTTGATTTTTAAGACCTTAATTTTTTTAAAGAAAGTTTTAACTTTTTTTTAACTACTTTATAACTTGTGCGTTTACAAAACCATTCCCTTTTTCATAACAAATCGAACTCTTCTCAAAAACTCTCCTTACATATTTTAGATTACATAGTTTATGTCCTCGGCATAAGTAAAAGCCTGAATGTATGCAATTTAAAAATTTCCATAAATATTGTGGCTGTTTTTAGAAAAAGATTAAAGTATACAGTCTTTCCTCGAGTTACGATTTTTTTTATTTTTGACAGTTCATATGTCAAATCAGTACAATTATCTCCATCAATTGTCAAATGAAAAATGTTCTAAAATTGTTCCAAACAATTTAGATCACTAAAAAGACAGCAATAAACTAAATTCAATCAAAAATCATTATTAATAAAGTATATTTTGGCTGTAAAACGTGATATTCGACTTACGCGAAAATCCGAGTTATGCAAATGTCTCTGGAACGCATTATTCGCAATACTCGAGGAAACACTGTATAAAAAATGTAAATATTATAAGCAAAGGATTTAAAGCATGCAACCCAATCCCTAAATGTAATCAGAGAAACGATAAGTAATTTTTAGGATTTATAGGATTAAATGATTGGGATATTTAACGTTTGCATTAAGTAATGTGAACTTTTTCGAGTGGTGTTAGAAAAAAAACGATGGGGCCCTTCACGATTCTAGTCAGTTTTTTGTATGGAGTTTGACAGTTGGAGGCTGAAATCATGTAAACACTCCACTCAACACTCAACCTTCTAAACTCATACACCTTGGGATAAGCCCATCTGTATATTATACCGACTTAGATAGCTGCTCCAAAACTGCTATACAGTGTAAACAGCTGACAGGCTGAAATTTCAGCCTACCAACTTAAAACGGAAAGGACCCCTATGCCAGATAATTGTGTTTCATAAACATATTTTGGGAACTACTTCGGACGAAGCGATACGCGTAGGCATGTTTTTAAGATATACCTTCTTTCGTATCAATTGCTCTTAAGTTTTTGCGACAAAATTGTTGGAATAGAGCTTTTGCATTATGTTGGTCTGGAAAACTTTGATGGGGCACAGCTGGGGTATTTTCGACCGGTTCGCTGATAAGCTATTATATCGAAATTACTCTGAATTTCACCTAAATTGATTGCAATCGGTATTGGCGTCATTACTTTCCCCTGCGTAGCCAGTGGACGCGACGTCTGCTTCCTGATATGTTTGTTCATGTTTCTCAGTCACTATTTCACTGTTTTGTATCCTTTTTGAAGCTTCTTGGTGGTCAGGGACTTCGACCATTCGAAACTTGGCTTTCTTTTGATGCTTTGATTGTTGTCTAATAGTGCCAAGATGTTGTAGATGTTGGAATAGGCTTATACGACGTTAACAAACTGCCGCAGGGAGTTTCCGTTTGTTAGTTTTTGAAGCCACCGGGGACATTTCTTTGCGCGCACACGCTTCTAAACGAAGTTGCTTCACTTTTTTAACCATTATGGTTAGAATTCGACTGAGAGAGGTGTCAAATTTGGTCTGCTGACTCATGGGATACTTTTACTGAAAGTTTGATTAACGTTTCGTGTTTGCGGGTGAAGATAAACCCATAAAAAATAAACAATTTTGATTCATTTTATAAATGCAAACGTTTTAGTATTTTATCATATTCCTCACTGAAGGTTAAAAGGGCTACATTACATGTCTTATGATGTTACTTAGGTCTTCCCATACAACCTTTCAATGTAGTTGCTCTTTTTAGTTACATAATAATACATACTTTATTTGGTATATTACATGAGGCACCTTTAGAAATTGCTGATCGATTGAAAATCCATCCCAACAATCCATAAATTATGCTTTCAAATTGTATGCATTTTTTTCCAAATCACCCTTTCTGAAACACAATACAGCTCCCGATCGATTGATTAATGGCAATCAATCCCGCAGCAGACGCAGCATTTCTCAATCGCTTGCGTAAATGATGTAGCAGTATTGAAAAATCAATCACCCAAAATCCACGCTGTAAAGCAATTGATTACACATCCCGGTACGATTTACTGTATGTAGAAACAATTTTCAATCCAGCAAGCGCCCTGCCGCCCCACCAATTGCGCCACGTCACCGCGTGTAAAATAAATGATTTTCCTGAACGGCAAGCGAATACATCCAACCAGCCCCCCAGCGGCAGTTACATCAAAATGAGACAACGGGCGGTTGGGAATGCACTGCTGCCGAAACTGCCGGGTGCAGTGAGAAATTAATCCCACAAATTAATCTTCCTTCGGACGGCATTTCGTCCCAAAATGTGACGCTTAATTGGCAGCTTTTTTCGCGCCAGACCAAATGAATACAGCCCCGGGATAAAAAGGATACCATTAAAAGTGTTCGCCATAGATATATTTATCACTCACTTCCCGTGCAACCGGCACCCTCCTCCCTGGCACAACAGTATCTGTTTGGCCAGAATTTTGGTTGTAACTCACACACAAAAACAACCCGCCAAACTGTAAAACCAACCCGCTTATGTTTGGTGCGTTTGGTGCAGAGAACAATAGCAAACATAAATAATGGACCGGCATCGTACCGATTGCCCCGGCTGCTGGCCACCGTTTTACTATTCACCGTATGCTCGGCTAGTTTGTGCGCTGCCCGTACCGCAGCCCAGCAATCGTACCGGACCAAACATTGTAGTTGGCCGTTTCTGCTCTACTTTGGCTTTGGTCTATTGTTTTAAACTGCCACGAAATGTCCACAGCACAGTCGGTTTGCTGCTCGGTGCTGTTTTGTTGCTGCTGCTGCTGTAGAGAAAGGTTGCAGATGTTTTGTACATTTGTTTTGTGTGTCTATATGTGTGTTTTTGCCTACTATCCGAGCTGCTCTTTGCATCGGTTTGTAATCCCCAAAACGTGAAGGAAATTGATAATACCAACTGCAAACGGTTCCGCTGAAAAGACAGCTTTTCGCTGCTGGCCGGTTTTTTGTTTTGTTTTTGCTTTTGTTTTGGGACCGTTTTGTTTCCGCAGCGGGAAAATGAGCAATGCGGGAAAAGAAGGAATTAAAAGTATGAAAAAACAACTTTGAGGGAACGTTCGGGAGTGGTTGAAGTGAAGCAAACGATGTGAAAATAGGAATAGGTCATGATAATTGCAACCATCCTGGTGATGGGTTCATATTAGCAAGTTCATTAAAATTCATTAAATTTTATGTTTATACATGATTGTTTTCCTCTTTATTTCGTGTTAAATTTAGTTCAAGTATACACTATTGTAGCTCGTGCAGCTTTTATAAAAAAATATGTTGATGATAGTTCGATCAAAAATGCGTTGAATTTATAAAATGAATTTAAAAAAAGTTACAAAAAACTTCAATAATTGCTAGCCAGAAGTAACAGAAGGAGCCAGTGCTAACAGTGCTGTTTGTAAATATAAATGTAAAAATGCCTTTCTTTAGTTTGTTTTTCTTTAGAGAGTTTGAGCCAATTGGCCTCATTCGCTTTTTGTAAAAATGCTACAAACTTTTATGCATTGTTGGATGATTCATGTAGTTTTTGTTCTTCTTCTTCTTCTTCTTCTTCTTCTTCTTCTTCTTCTTCTTCTTCTTCTATTTGGTGTATACGTCTTACGTGGACATGCCGGTCTAAATACAAGCTTTCTAGACTTAATTCATTACCACACAGCCCGATAGTCAATCCTTGCTACCGGGGGACGGTCCATTCTAGGCTTGAACTCATAACGGGCATGATATTGAGTCGTTCGAGTTGACGACTGTACCATGGGACCGCCCCCGTTTGTTAAGCATGATAAAAAAAAACTATTGCATTTACATTAGGAACCTGCGGCCACTTACAGTCGGACACCTCATCTTTTCACCTATTATCCGACCTTGCGGCACCCTGGACGATTCTCTACAGCACTTGTTGGAAATCTTTTTTCACTCATCGGTGAGGACACTCTTTAGCTATGTCCATGCAAAAAATCAGACCGATATCTTGTAAAATATTGGAACACCATTAATGAATGTGATGCAAGGTATGAAATTTATGCGGTCCACTGAAAGTCGGACAGTCTTCATTTCATTGCAAAGTGATCACGTAGCAAGCCAATATTGACCAATATGGATCTTAAACCCTTTAATATCAGTATTTAAAGGTCAAATGACTATTTTGGGTGGCCAGATATGTCCATACGTGTGAAGAAAGATTTCCGATAAGTCGTCTAGAGAACTGTCCAGGTTGCCACAATGTCAGATAAAAGATAAAAATATGAGGTGTCCGACTTTAGGTTGCCGCCACTGTATGTATTGCAGATAAAGCAATCGTTGCAAATTTATGTAACAAGAGTTTGATGTTTAAGCATTTTTAATTAATTTAATTTTTTTATTGTATCACTTTATATAACATTTATTTGTGTTTTAAAGAGTGAAAAATTGCGAAAAAGCCACGCTTTTGAGCATATAATTTAACAAACTCACTAATTCAACCTATTAAACTTCTCCGAACAATTGAAGTTCAATTCCTTCATTAACGACTTGTTTTTAAAACTTTTTTAGATGATTTTACAAATTGTACATTTTATTTGACAGCTCAATAAATGCAAAATGATGCGTTTCCTCTCCCCAAAAGAAACAACGACAACAACAAAAAAACACCAACCAAAAAAACAGTTGCAACAGCACAAAGTTGCACATGGAAACATTTTTTCTTGACTAACAACAAATTGCAAGCAGGCAAACAGAATCGGGCGAAAATTGCACCGAAAAGCTGGCAACATCCGCCACCCAACCAGCTGCATGCGAGGGTAACAATGCAAATCTAAATATTCTTCACATGGCAACATGGTTCCTCTCTCTCGCTTTCTCACTGTGTACGTGTGTGTATGTGTGTGGATTTGTGGAGCGAAAGCAAGCTCCAGCCTCCCTGCTTTCAGCCTAGTAACGGGCCAACCGTTCGGGCGGCTGCTATGATGTGTATACTTTTTTTTGTATTATTGCCCTCATTGTTCTTCTAACATTCTTTTGCTTGGTGGGTCGCGCGCTCTGTCGAGGAAGTGAGGACCAACAAAACAAACCAACAAAACTGGGACGGTTTGGGGGATGAGGTCGTGAGGATAAAGGTGCTTTATTTTATTTCATCCTTTTATGCACCCTTTTGGCTATCCTCTTCACTGCTTGTAGCCCCCCCCCCCTCCACCTTTCTGTCAAAATTTTACCTATAAAACTCAGCCACTGGCTCACTTTTGGGCCCCGGTTCAACTTGTTAGCCTGTGCCGTGTCGGTTTGTGCTGTTTGGAGTAGGAGAGACATACAAGGGAGGAGCTGGAAAGCGAGCAACTGTATCAAGGCTGGTGGATTTTCCCTGCTACTTTCCCACCCTTTCATGAAGCGCGCACAAACACACACACACACACCGGCAAAAGAGTTCTGCAGGAAGTGGCTGTTTCTTCTTTATCCCGCCTGTTGCCATCCTTCCGCCCGGGCATGCATGAAGCGCTCCATACGAAAATTTATTGTTCGAATGCGAATGCGGGAAGTAAGTTCCTTGTGTGCTTCGCGTGGCTGTGCTGTGTACCGTTCGGACCGAAATTCGCTTACCCCGTGTTATCAGCAGCCGCCCACGGGGGCGTTTTTTTTTCCGCCGGATCCTTCTCTACCCAAACCCGAGCGTTTGGGTCGTTTGATTCACTTTGCCCATTCCGCCGCCCGTTCTTTTTCCGCTTTTCCGCACTTCCGGGTTGCTGCTCTCGCCGTACTTTGTAACTTGTTTTCTCATATTGTGTTCTTTTCTGCCCCCTCCCCCTTCCTTCATGATCATTTTTGCACATTCTTAGCGCGAGCAAACTTATTCCGTTTGCTTCGGGCTCTCGCGCACCACCCCTAAACTTCATAATGCACGAGTAACTTTTTGTGCGCGCACTGTATGACTGTAGCTGTGTTTGTGTGCTGTGTGTGAACAATAATACGCGCGGGCCAGACGGGCTCCTTCCTGCTCGCTGCAACGTTAGCGCGGCCTACGTGGATGAAACTTTGGACTCGAAGTTGTTGCTTGCCCTCCCATGTCTGCCCACCCGCCCCCGTCCTTGCCAACACACGTGGAAAGATGCGTTTGGTGTTTTTCCTTTACTTCTGTACGACTTCAGTCCGGCTAGCTCTGGTACAAATGGCAATCGTAGCAAACAGTCGCCATCCGGTTTCCATCCCGTGCCATGCTGTGGCTTAGCCTTTGTAATGGTAATGAAGCCATTGCCGGACCCAAAGTCAAACGTTTTGTGCGCGACTTTAGCCATTGAATGGAAAGCTTTTCTTAACTGGTTAGCATCTATTAGAAAAGTGCATCAACTAGTTTGTTCCTTTGGTATAACTTTTATTATCAAAATACATAGTCGTTGAAGAAAAAAAAAAAGATTATCAATTTTTGAACAGAAATGGTTCGTAGTGCATGACGTATGCGATATGAACTGGGGCATATTCATATTAACGGATAAATCTAGTTTAGTTTAGAAGCATAGACATACAGAACAACATCTCAAACATTTTACAAAATAAATTCAAACAATGCAGTACTGTTTGAATTTATGTATTGTACAGAAGCTGTTTTACACCGTTCAAGAGGCAAAGGAATCCTTTCAGAAAAACCTTTGGGAAGCTTTTTTCTTCACTAACTTGCTAATCTTCAACTCAATGTGATTGTCGGTACTAGAAACATATTTATCAGACTAGATATATTGAAAAGTTCTTAATAACAAGTAATTAAGTTCTTAATCTTAATAAGTTCAATCACAGAAGAGTTAATATTGAAACGCATGTCTTCTTCTTCTTGTTTTTTTTTCTCTTCTTCACCTTCTTCTTCTTCTTCTAATTGTTATTCTTCTTCTTCTTTCTCTTATTCTTCTTATTTTTCCTATTCTTCTTTCGCTTCTTCTTCTTGTTCTTCTTCTTTTTTTTTCTCTTTTTCATCATCTTCTTCTTCTTCTTATTCTTATTCTTTCTCTTATTCTTCTTATTTTTCCTATTCTTCTTTCGCTTGTTCTTCTTGTTCTTCTTCTTCTTT
This sequence comes from Anopheles bwambae, assembly GCA_007018985.1. NCBI lineage: Eukaryota > Metazoa > Arthropoda > Insecta > Diptera > Culicidae > Anopheles > Anopheles bwambae. The sequence continues at coordinate 11,505 of SIXB01004000.1, forward strand.
CTCTTCTTCTTCTTCTTCTTCTTCTTCTTCTTCTTCTTCTTCTTCTTTATTTTCTTCTTCTTCCTTTTTTCTTCTTCTTCTTATTCTTCTTGATGGACGCAACGACCGTAATAGGCCTAAGTCAAGCTGTTAACAAATGTACGACTTGACAACTATACAACGGCAAATGATCTTCTTTTTCATTCAGAATTAATTAATATAAGCATTTTGATTACTCAGTTTAATGAGTTTGCGCTTAATGATATTGAAAAACTGATATGATAATTTGAGGCCCATGAATCAATAATATGATGTTTTCATATAAAGTTTTACAAAAGGATGTATTTTCATCATCACCAAAATCTAGTTTTGGGATAGTTTTCAACTCTTAGGAACTTGAATTTCCATTTTTTGCTTTATAGAGCAACTTTTGCTTTTTACTACATGAAAAGATAAAAAAAAACTATTGTCTTTTCTATTAACATACTGATCTACTCAATAAAATTAGTGTTAGCAAATGACAGTTAATGCTATTAAATTAAGGTAATAATTTGCTTGTGCTCAACTTGCCATGCCACATTTACATCAAAATATTGTTGGTTTTCAAATTAAAGACCTTGCTTTGATTTCTATGCTCTCTTATGGTGTTGTTACTTTTATTTGTATATGCAAAATTGTAATTACAATTTAATCTAGCTGTATCAAGCATGGTTGCTACGACAATCCCGAGACAAAGCATAGCCGCATGATAGAGCAACACCTCATTACGCAAACTTTCATTGTATTACAGCATACACAGAATCGCTTCACACAGCACACACACACACCCGCGCCAACATTCCATTTCAATCGTACTGATTGCTCATTATAAAGCAGCCCGGGAATGTAGAAATAACGTCACAACTACAGGATGTTTCTCACAACTCCTGCCAAAGCATGTCGTTCGTGTAAGCACTGCCGCGTGTATTGCCCTTTGTTTATGCAATCCCGTGTTCTACCTCACGGTCGCTCGGATGGCATAAATTACATTGACGAGTAGGGAAAAGCAAGAACAAAAAATACACATACAGGTAAAAGCAGAGCATTACACGAATTCACAATCACTCATAACGCTAACCAAGCGGCCCACAGTCGTGAGCCTTTACGTCGTCATCGCATTTGGCAGTCGTACAACGCGCCTCTGCACCCTGCTGTGCAATGTGAAAAGTGAGACCAATGACAAACAATACACGGTGATGCATGCATGCTTTCACCCCACCATTGGCACGCGGCATTGTATCATGCCGGGTGCTGCCAGCTGTTTTGAAAAGCTCCGTTCGGGGCTGGGCTGCAGCAGGGCGTGATATTACACGAGTTCGTCGAAAGTTGATCCTGATGTTGCGCGTAGCGAAGGGACAGAGAAATGCACAAGGGGTAGCTGGCGTAGGCTCGGCGCACGAGGACAAAGAAGATCATAATTTTCATCAACGAGAGGTTGTGAAAAAAGGGACATTTGACAAAGGTAGAATTGAATATTTGCATGTTAAAATGATAGGTGCTGTCTTAATGATAACGTTACTATTTTAACAAAATTAAATGTAAAAATGTAACACATTCTTTGTCAAATTCATTCCCCACATCCTTATCCTATATGACGCCTGTTGAAACATCGGCCATGTTCGCCCGTTCAATTTCTTCCATTACGATCTCCCCCCATTTTCCCACTTCCCAATCAGCTTCACCGTAAAGTGGCTAGTAGTATTGTGCTGTTAACAGTATAACCTCGGCTATAAATTATCAATGCCCGTCATGTGGCGATGTTCAGGTCGAAGCTTTTCCCGAAAGCTCTTTCAAAGCCCTTTTGTGTCATGCTTGTGCGGGGCATATTACACTCCACCGTCTTTTACGGGAAGCGTTCCACGAACATTGTGAACTCAATTTTGCTACCATTAGTTTATTTTGCTCTGTTTCATTGTGCTACACTGCATTAACATAAGCATCATCATCATCATCAGCATCAGCAACATCATTGCCCTTCTCTTTGCCATCATTGGCAGTCTCAGGAGCATTGTGGAGCGTACACGTACGTTCGTCGTCGTCGTCGTCGCTTGCCGCCTGTGGATGATGCTGTATGAGAATGGTTTCGGTTACAGGGGGCCCCACAGTAGGAATCAACACACACAGAAGCTTACACAGGGCTCGAAATACCGGTCGTTTATTCACCGGGTTTGAATAATTGATTAAAATTCTCCAATGGGGTCCTGTGTGCGGTAGCATCGCTCGTACTTCCTTTAGAACCATGTAACGTAGAGCTTTTATTTATTTTTTGTTCTAAAGTCAGCCTCATTATGGGTAGCTAATATTCATTCTTTGCTGGTGATGAACGCACTCCCCAGGGGGGGGGACTTGAGCTGATGATAGACCGGAGTGGCCTATATGACAGATTATTTGCACGGACTCGGTACAAGAAGGAAGCTGATTTTTTATTATTGAAATCATACAAAAGCTGGAACCTATGTGTAACTTACCATTGTTTTATTCGAGCTCTGATTACTACTACAATGCTCTAATCTCCTATTGAAATATCTCCTATTTTGTGTTAGCAAATCCTTGCCTCTTGCGCATTTAATTAATTATTCCTGTACCATAGGAAGGGTGGTGACTTACATCAAAGCGTGCTATCACGCTTTTTTTCTCATGCCATAGAGCAAGATCAAACACATATTTGGCTTAGAAAACCGTCCCCGGCGTACGAACCAGTGGCGCAAGTTCCCAAGGACTCTCGCCTCGAAAGCGGATTTATTAGGTTCCCGGAATTACAGAGGCTTCGGTAAAGGGTAATCGGTGTTCAAGTAGTTAGTAGAATAATTAGAATTTTCTTGTCTTTTGGTAGGATTTAATTAGCTTACTGATATTAGTAAAGCAGCAGTAATGATGATTTTGTTTCAATCTATAAGAAATATTAAGAAACTTTATATTTGATTAAATGTTACCCAACAAATCCGCATTAAGTCTTGTTATTGGATTCATTGGTATACTTCTGGTAAAATGTGATGTTACTGGTTTCGTTACAGCCGTCTCAGGTGGGGTTTTCGTCCTTCACTGTTGAAACTTACTTAACACATTCTGATTATTGCTAGACAATGTAGTCAAGCAAGATAGTTCACACGAACATACAGGGTTTCCCACGATTTATTGGTCAGTTCCCATGATTTTTTGGTGCGTTCCAACAATTTTTTGATCGTATCCCGTAGATGTTTGTTTCATTCCCATAATTTATTGGTATTTTTCGATTGGATATCAATACAATTGGACCTAAAAATTCTGGGAAACGGCCAAAAATCATAGGAACGCACCAAAAAAATATGGGAACCCACCAAAAATTGATGAGAACCAACCAATAAATCGTATGAAACCCTGTATAATTAAATTATAAAAAAATATTAAAATTGAGCAGTTTGTGTCCAACATTTCCAGTAATTTCGTTGTGCATTAAGCATGAATAAGAACAATTAATCTTTTGACAAAAGAGTACCTTTATTCAGACGGTGATATAAAGTATGTCATAGTCTATTTGAAATAAGATTCTTGCTCGACGAACTTTATTTCCTTCAACAACCTGTGAAAAAAACCTGTAAAAAACGGAAACACACAACGGGCAATCCTTTTTCTTATCTTTAATTCGTTTATTATTAGTTAATGACAAGATCTCATTGTTTCGCACTATAGATAAACAAAACCGTTCTACTGCTTCCCAATAGCACCTGTCTCCTCTTTTTTTTTGAGTATGATTTCAACTACTTTGCATCCAATGTATCAACTCAGTTTTCCGCTGGCAGCAACACACGCAGTTTCTCAACGATTAACACTTTTATTAATATATGCTCTCCTGGTGCTTCATACTGTTTTGTTTCGTATTTTCCTATCATATTATATTCCGCTATGTTAAAACGACAATATCTTCTACAAACGAACACTACACACTACTTCCGAAACGAGGCAGCTGGAACTTTCGGCAGGTCAGTATCGAAAAAAAGGACTACAACGGTCACATGGCCATGGAGACGTATCTGAGCATGGCGAATCCCTGGACGACATTGCTTAACATGCGGCTGTATGGTGGGGATGTGTGTCTTTGTGTGTGAAAGAGTTGACGCGTAAGTGTTTTTGTTCCTTTCAACGGATGTATGTAACGGGTTGGGTCGTTTCTATGGCTTATATTTTCATATTTTCCGCCTCACGCAGCTGCCGAATTCGTTTCCGCTTCATGTAGAGCAACGTGCTGATGACGGCGAGACAGAACAGCAGTATCAGCACGCCACTGACCGTCATCACCTTGACACGCCGGTAAGGGTAGACGTACAGCTCGTACTCATTGCTGCCACTGGTGTAGTTGGTGGTCGATAGGGCAAACACCTGGATCGTGTACATCTCATCTTCATCGAGCTGCTCAACTGTGAACAAAAAACAATGCCGTCGATTGATGAGCCAATTAAAGTGCACGAGGTACGAGGTATAAGTTAGTCACTTACGTATATAATGCGTCTCGGATGTTTCTGCACTACCGTGCAGCTTGTGCTGTGGTTCGATCCACCAGCGCAGAATGTAGAAGCGAAGCTGATCCAGCCCGAGCTCCGGTGGTTCCCAGCGGGCCACAAAGTTGTCCTGCTCTTTGCGCACGTAAAAGTTTCTCGGCGATCCGATCTGGCTGAACTGGAGCAGTGCATCTTGCAGTCCATTTTCCGGTTGCTCAAACTCAGTTGCTGCAAGGAGCAAAGCAAAAATCACAACAAGTTTTTTTTAAAGACATTTTCCAACGAATGCTCCTTTTTAGATACTCACGTTTGGTAAAGTAACGGAACGCTTTGCTAAACATTCCATCACCGTAGTTGTCCTGACATAGCACCATGAACTCGTACTCCCGTGCTGGCTGCAAGTTGGTGATTGTTGCCTCGAGGACATGCTTATCATTTACCTTGAGTGTTCGCCACTCTGGCGCTTCCGCTAACCGGTACCAGATGATGTACTCCAGGTACTGGCGAATATAGCCCGGCGCCCAGCGGATCGTGATCGAGGTGTCCGTACTGTTGCCGGTCAGATTGTACGGTGCCCGCGGTGACACGTTTTCAATCATAATCTCTGCATCGGCCGTGACGGTGGCCGCCTCGTTCGTCGCCTGACAGCCGTAGATTCCCCGATCGGACTCAACGATGTCCTCGATCGTAATGTTGCCTCCGTTCACGGAGAATCGACCATACGGCAGAAGGCTACCATCTTTCTAAACGGCACAACCAAACACAACAATTAAAGGTGAGTTTATAACACTTTTTTATATTCTTCTTTGCATCCTACCTTTATCCACGTTATCTGCGGAATGTGATAACCGTCGCGATCCCGTGCATCACAGTGCATCTGGACCGTACCGCCCATCTTGGTGACGTACACGAGCTTCGGTTTGATGGTGAAAAACGGTGGCCTTTGCACGATTACGTTGATGATTGGTGAGGGTCCATCGGTGCCGAGATCGTTGTACGGTGTGCAGGAGTATCGGCCGGCGTGTGAGTCGTCCACTTTATCAAACTGGAGGCTTCCATTGCGATTGTAGAATACACCCTGCAATGTAGTAATGGAAAGGGATTACAAAACTTTACTTCAAGCTCAACTTTTCCCCGAAAAGTTCCTAAATGTCTGAGCGTTTTGAATCGTATGCAGAAAATGTTGGCTTTTTGAAGTATAGCACAATCAATTAAATGATGCAATTATATGGTTGAATTCAGTTGCCGTACAAAATAGCTTTTTATGATAGAGTTGAACACCTCCAATATTCAACCTAACTTAGAAGAAGAATGTATTAAACACTTTTAGTGAAGACGAAGAAGAATGTATTGACATTGGAAATGGGAAGTCAAACGCGATTTGTAAGATTTAAGCACGTTGTTCACTGAACTGTTCACGTAATATAGAGAGCATTCCATCTTTAGATAATGAAAGTCCAGAAGAGACTTAAAGAATCCACTCCAAACTGTTTACATTTTTTAAAGTTATTATATTCCCGCATTTAGAAACTCAGTTTCAGATAAGGAAATAGTGGGATCCATTACTGCGATGTCTATGACGACTCTGAACAGAAAGGGTTGTGTCAAGAACCAACACATTTTAATCCTAATCCTGTTTGTGGTCCATCTCGATTTAGTGATAGCACGGAGAGTTGACATAAAGCCATCCATAGATCGTTACAACCCCTGTGGTCAATACATTATTTCACACCATGTAGCATTTAGTGGCGTGTTGTTAAGTGGTCAACTGAACCCTTTGTTTCATAGCCTGATAGAGCTATAAACCGTATACCATGATCGCTTGTGTTCACAATGATAGCACCTCAAACCTTACCTGCACATTGTACGGATCGAACAGGAACCCATCCTTTTCCCAGCGCAAATTCTTCAACGGTGGATTCGACCGGAAGTGACAGTTCAGCACGGCCGACTCACCAAACGGAATGTATACCTCTTTCGGTGCGTACACTACCTTTGCCTTATCTAAAGACATTAAGACGGTAAAAGATGGGTTAATTCAGTGAGCAATAGTCGCACAAAGACTACTATTTCTACTACTCACACTGTACGTTCAAGTAGGCACTAGCTGACTGGGTATCGTTGGCTGAGTTGCGCACCTCGCAGGTAAAGAACCCAAGATCGCTCATCTGTGTCGGGTTGATCGTGAGACTACCGTCCGGACCCATCATCGAGCGATGGGCCAGATCGTAGTACTCCAGCAGCGACACATTGTCCTTGTACCACTCAACGAACATCGTTTCCGGGTTCTGGACGACGCAGTGGAAAAAGGCTGGATCACCTTCAAGTACGGTCTGGTTGACGGGTGGGATGCGCAACAGTGTTCCGCCTGTGTTGGAGATGCAAAATTAATATAAATTCGATATCGTTCAATGTAGTATTACTTACCAAGCACGGAAATGTGAAACCAGGTGCCATTGTTGCGCTTGTTCGGGACACGGTTCGGGAAGATCACTTTGCACTCGTACCAACCGTTGTCGCTTTCGCGTATCGAGGTCAGATTGAGTGACGCTTTGCCGTAGAGTATATCGTTGTTGAGGAGCGTCACACGTCCAATGAAGGTTTCGTAAGCGTTCAGCACGCCATCGTATAGAGTAAAGACAGGTTTGTTCTGTAGAAGGAGAAATAACCGTATTAATGTTTCTTTAATTTGTTTTAAGAAATCGTTTATGCGTTTAACTCTAATACCAACTACTCCTCCCTGACTTGTGTAAACATTCATTTGCAATCATAACAACGCCAAATTGTTAATTGAAGTGTCAGAGCGGAACAATCGCGCCGAAAGCGGTTAACAAGAATGTCTTACAAAGCAATCAAACTAAGCCCGCGTTCAAGCGATCCAATCCAACAACGAATTATGATTAATGCCGATTTGAACTTTCGCACCGAAAAATGGCATGAGAACATGCTGAAACGAACGAATCCCACCCTGCCCGAACCTAATCTTCCGCGAGCGAATATCGCACGCAATGCCCGCCCTGTCCACGGGTCGGTTGATCTTCTCCCTGCCGCGGCTTCGCCGAAACAGCAAACTTGGGTGTTAAGATAGTCATCTGTTCTT
>SIXB01004001.1:0-19091 GCA_007018985.1 Anopheles bwambae
TAGTTTTAAAACTTTGGTGCATTTAGAATGTAAATAATTTAAAAAAAAATTTCATCGCATTTTAAAGGACAAAAGAAAAGAATGAAAAAAAATCATCATCACCTAGAGTTGACAATTTACAATACATTTAGACTAACAGATAACGAACCAGCATTGATGATTTCCTGTGGCATCTTTTTAGGTCGAGGAATACAGCAATTGTAGTCTTTTTACCATCAAAAGCATCCTTCCATTTTGCCAGCACTAGGTTAAGAGCCGATTCGCAAGAATGACCAACCCTATAACCCGACTGTTCAGGTATAAATAAATGATTGCTGTTTATATATTCTACTAATTGTTCTTTAACAACTGTCTCTAATACTTTTTCAAAAATATTTAATTTGTTTATAGGCCTGAATTCATTTGCAAGAACAGTTCCCGATACTTTTTGTATAGGTACAACAAGAGACTCTTTCCAGGAGGTTGGAAACACTCCTCTCGTGATCCAATAATTAATAATGTTTAGTAGTTCATGTCCTACAGTGTGAATACAATCTAGTAGGATTTTTGAATTGACATTATTGATTCCTGATGAATTATTGAGATTTTTGACCACGTTTTTCAATTGTCCGTAGGAGATAGATCTAAATTTAAATATATAGTCCGTTTCTCGAAGACTTGCGTAAGCTTCATTAGTTTGACCAATACTATGATGAATGTCCAATACGCTCTGGACAAATAATTTATTGAAAGTTTCAGCAATTTTCTCTGAGTCATACACCGTTGATCCATTGAATATTATACAAGGACTATTAATAGTTCCTCTTGGATTCAGTAAAGATTTTAGGATTTTCCAAAGTTTCTTACTATTCTTTCTATTCTGATAAATTTTATGTTCAAAGTATGATCTTCGGGTTGTAGTTAAAGCTCTACTATACAAATTTCTAGCTGTTTTATAAATTGTCCAATCAGAATTCTGGTTTGTTTGGAGAAATTTGTTATAGTATTTGTCTCGTTTATGTTTCTGCTGGGCCAATTGAATTGTGTACCATTTAGCTGAACAATTTGTGTTTATTGTTTTCTCTTGCACAAGCTGTGACATACTATTCTCTAAGACAGCTGTTAACCTAATACATTTATCGTTGATATTAGCAACATTTTCCTGAATTCCTTCAGACACCATCCTATTCCAAATTTCTGGAGAGTACTTTTTCCAGCACTTAACTCGTAATAGATTAGTACGGGTATATTTTTCATCGATTGACCATTGAATTGTTTCATGATCTGAAATTTTTAAGTTGTTTTTAATGCAAGGTGAAACTGAATAGTTATTTGTAGACATCTGGTCTATCAATGTTCTACTACTGCGTGTTATTCGTGTGGGCAGATTCACTATTTGTCGTATGCCCAATCCTTCTGTAATCCTTTTTAGATGTCTAGACTCAGATGCATTCATCCAGTTGATATTAAAATCCCCCATCACTATATTTATTTTATCGTATTCTAGCTATTCGTATTGTTCTAACCACTCTTCAAGAATAGCTAGGAACCTAGAAGGACTCGAACTGGGTGAGTGATAGATTAGGCCGTACCTTGCTTTTGTAGTATTTTTCAAAACTGAAATTGCTAAGAACCAGTTACCTTCTTTCGCTTCATTTAAAAGCACCTTAAATTGTACTGAGCTATGTATATACATTGATACACCACCAGTATGTCTAGAATGTGATAAACATGAAACTGTATTATAGCCTTTTAGCGAATATTGTTCGAAGGCTTCCGGATCAACTATGTGAGTCTCAGATAGAAATATTAGTAATGGATGTATTTCGTCAACCATAGTTTTAAGCATACTGTAATTAGAAGACAGACCTGCAATATCTTATTATCTTATCTCTTTTTATGTTTCATGGTGGATGTTAATTGCTATTGAACTAGTTCTTGATTCCTCAGTTTTAGCTTCTTATAACAAGGGCACTGGTAACTATTAGCCGCATGTTCAATGTTATATTTTAATTTCCTGTTCTCATTTGCTACAACACAATTTATACATTTAAACAAATTAGCATCTTTTGTGCACTGTTCCGTTGTGTGATTGTCACTGCAACGCGAGCATGCAACTTCATTTCTACAATCCACACTCTTATGTCCAAAGTAGTGTTGGCCGTTCCAGTCCGAACCTAGTAAAAAAGTTCCGTTCTTTATGTAGGCCGTTCCGTTCCGATCCTTTATACAAAATCGTTCCGTTCCGTTCATTCCGTTCTTTCCGTTCTTTCCGTTCCTTCCGTTCCGTTCCGTTCATTCCGTTCTTTCCGTTCATTCCGTTCCGTTCATTCCGTTCCGTTCCGTTCATTCCGTTCATTCCGTTCCGTTCCGTTCACTTCGTTCTTTCCGTTCATTCCGTTCCGTTCAATTCGTTCTTTCCGTTCACTCCGTTCCGTTCCGGTCTTTGCCGCTTCAATATTGTTAGCAAGGTGCTATCGTTCGTGCGTTCCGTTCTTTGAAAAAACCGGCTTTGTCCGGCTGTTGCTTGCTGCATGCAAGATAACTGTTCACTCTTTCTCGCATACAGTATGTGTTGCCTGTGCACTCTCCCATGCTCACAGGAATATTCATCGCACTTCGTTGTCTTAACTAGACAAATAACTATTATAAAATTTAAACCTGTACTCATATGGCAGAACGGGTTGGAAAAGATGTATTATAATATGCGAGTATGAACAACGAAAAATAAAATGTATTTATTTTTTATGCCACATGATCTTGGCACTTGGCGTTTGAGTGCCGTGATCTTGTAAACGATGGAAATGATGAAAAAACTATTTGTTTTAAATAGTAAGTGAAATTCAAATAATTAGTCAATCTCGTGATACAATCGTCAACTCGTAGCACTCAATAACATTTGCCCACCCCACCCCTTCGTTTTCATACGAAGTAGATTGCATACCAGAACTTGTTTGCAATGATGGTTGGGAATTCTTATTTGGCGTGCATATATTAGAGCAATCTTCACCCATATTATTTAATCCCACTTGCTTTTCTACTTGTATCATATTTACCTTACCACTACGCTCGCACTTGGCAACTGAGAGTTTAGCATTAAGCGCCTCAACTAGTGGCTAATGGTCCGACTGTAAGTCCTATATATAGCATTATTGATGGAACTGACAAACCATCAAGAGCGTATGGCATGCGGAATGACATACCTGTGTTGGCCACATTTGTAGCAGAACTATTTGTAACCGAAGATCGCCCAATATTAATGGAAAAGTTTTATGTTGAGCACTATTAAGTAGGAGCACGGCAACAAGATACAGTGTACTTCAGATGGGAGTAAACACTCCGATAAGCGATTATAAGGCAAGTAATACACCGCGTTTACTTCCAGGAGAAATGTTCGTACTGTCTTATGATAACGAATTCCCCAAGTTTAAGGTTGACCCCATAGTTCTCAACTATGATAAAAATTTACCTCCTTCTCGCAACGTTCACACGAGTATTCCTCCAGCTTTTAGGCTCGAAACGGAAAAAAGGCTAAACGATCTACTTTCCTCTGGTATAATAAAACGTTGTTGAAACGATATCAACAGAATTCTTTCGTTCACCCGAATGTACGTGTAATTTTTCTTCTAGCTCTTTTACGCCTGAATATTTTCTTGCGCACTAATAGGTTGCCATCCCCTGCCTGGTGCACTGCATGACCTTTTTGTTCCCCCGATAGAAATGGCGATTCACTTCTCCCTAAATCATTTGCAATGATTATCCAAAGCAACTTTAACAACACAATACATATTGAAACAACATATTTCATATCCATTTGGCGAAACGTAATAATTTCGCATAAACTATTTAAGCACTACGAATTAGTCCTCTGTATGGTTCACTTCTCCTGCTGCAAGTTCACTTCAGCACAACTATGTTCCGAATTTCCTCAGGAACTTTATATCGCTGGCAACGGGTGAGATGCGCAAGGAAACGACACAATTAACTTAACTTAATCCGTAGTCCTTTTCTTAAACACGCACGTAATCCTTATAACCTATTTCCTCGCACAGTAATTTGTCATGTATTCACTTCAGCACGGTGATTCCGATTTGCCTCAGGAATCATTATTAGCCGGCAACGGGTGAAGCAAGGGATCACAATGTGGAGAATATTAATTATTCGAAAGCGAATGATTTTTTAGAATGTTGAAACGTTATCAACAGAATTCTTTCGTTCACCCGAATGTACAATAAATATGAAATACACAAGCGTTTTTTAAGCAACGTAGTTAGTTTATTGTAGCTAAAAAATCAGTCGCTTGGTTCGGGGATCGGTGAAAGAATGGCTAAAGATCGTAACCTTTGCCACGTTCGGGAATTTTCGTGCTATCGGGACTGCTCGGCCCGATCGTTATCAGCACGACTCCACTTCGATAGTGTCCTCTATCAGGATTGACGGAAAACTCCACTGTACCATCGGATTGACCGTTAATATTTATTTTAATATTTAACCGATGATGTGGAGAGATCATTTTGTTCGTCTCTTCTTGTTGTCCCTAAAGGCAAAAACGACATACAACTCGTTGTAGATCTGAGGGGAGTAAACAAAACCATCATTAGAACACCCTTTAAAATGCCGACTCTTGAGGCAATTCTTTCCCGGCTTAACGAAGCGTCATGGTTTTCAACGATTGACCTCAGTAGCGCTTTTTTTCACGTAGAACTTTATGAAAAATCTAGACACCTTACAAATTTTTTCGCGGGGAATGGCACATTCAGATTTAAACGACTAGCATTTGGCTTATGTAATTCACCCGATATCTTCCAGGAGATATTGCAAACTTTGGTTCTCGCAGGATGTCCTGGAAAATTACTTGGATGATATCCTAGTTTATGGATCCTCAATAGAAGAACACGACATGAATCTGAAAATGACTCTTGAAAAGCTACGTTACCATAACGTTCGCTTGAACTCTAATAAGTGTATTTTTGGAACAAGAACCGTAAAGTTTCTAGGATTTAACTTATCTGGAGACGGTTGGAGAGTGGAGGAGGATAAAAAGAAAGCAATTGAGAACTTTCGTAGGCCGGAAACGATAGCTGAGGTTAAGAGCTTCCTGGGTTTAATGAATTTCACGTAAAGATTTATTTTACACAGGGCAGAGAAAACCGAGCGCCTTAGGGCACTAGCGAAAACTACCAATTTTTATTGGGGAAGAGAAGAAGATGAAGAGTTTAACTTTTTAAATTTTTAGGCACTTAAATCAATTACCAAACTAGGTTACTTCGACCAAGAGGACAGAATAGATCTTTTTGTAGACGCTTCACCTGTAGGACTTGGTGCAGTCCTTGTTCAATTTAATGAAAAAGGGAGCCCTTGTATAATTACTTGTGCTTCAAAATCATTAACTAATACGGAAATGAAATATCCTCAAACTCAAAAAGAAGCGTAAGCAATAGTTTGGGGGGGGGGGGGGGGGTTGAAAGATTTTCTTACTATCTAATCAACAAATTGTTTACCATAAGAACAGATTCTGAGGCAAATTAATTCATATTCCGAGGCTCTCACCGTTGCGGAAAAAGATCCATTACGCGCGCGGAGACTTGGGCGTTGCGATTACTTCCATATAGGTTTGAGATAAAGAGAATACCAGGATAATTGAATGTTGCTGATGCACTATCCAGGTTAATTAGTAAATCCCAGAGCGATGAAGCCTTCGATGAAGAAAGCGAAAAGCATTTACTGTTTTCTTTGGATGCCGGTACTATGACCATTGCATGGGCAGAAATACAAAAGACTTCAGAAATAGATCAGGAGCTAGAGGAAGTTAGGCAATGCATTAATATAAAAGATCAAGTAATTCTTCCTTCATCTCTTCGCAGCAGAGCCTTAGAAGCAGCTCACTGTGGTCATGAGGGAATCGGCGCCTTAAAACGAATTCTTCGAGAATTTTTTGGTGGCCTAACATGGCTAAAGATGCTTATTAATTTCAAGGAGAAATCCACCAATTCCACTTTCTAGTAGAGAGCTTCCAAATGGGCCATGGGAAATCTTACAAATAGATTTTTTGAGTTTACCAAAATGTGGGTGTGGAGAATTTCTTATTTGTGTAGATACATACTCTCGGTATCTGCACGTTACGGAAATGAAACACACAGACGCACGAATCACAAATCAAGCGTTATGTAAATTTTTTTCAGTATGGGGCCTGCCCCTTATTATTCAGAGCAATAATGGAGCACCGTTCCAGAGTTCAGAATTTAAAAACTATTGGGAAGAAAAAGGGGTAAAGGTTAGAAAATCTATCCCTTTAAGCGCGCAATCAAACGGTGCGGTGCAAAGGCAAAATCAGGGTATAATAAAAGCAGTGGCTGCGGCTAGGCAGGAAAACAAGCCTTGGAGAGTGGGTTTGGAGGAATTTGTCCATACCCACAATACTCGTAAACACCACTCTCGTTTAGGTGTGACTCCATTCGAGCTGCTCGTTGGCTGGCGCTATCGGGGTACTTTTCCATGTCTTTGGGAAAAGAGCCTCTAGATCGAGTAGCACTACGAGAAAGCGATGCTTTAGCCAAACTACAAAGCAAGCAGTTCGCAGACAAACACCACGGGGCTAAAGAGAGCGACATTGTAGTAGGAGACACGGTAGTGACAACGATTACGCAGAATAACAAAATATACCCAACTTTCTCAAGCGAAAGGTTCAAAGTACTTGTAAGAGAAGGAGCAAAAGTAGTAAGCGAGAATGGAATTAAACTAAATCGGAATGTAAAGGAAGTGAAACGTGCACCTGCTCAAAGCATAAGAGACCAGAACGATGCAGATGAAACAAATTCAAACGAGGAAGTAATAATGACAGCGCCTTACGAAGTAGAACATAACAAAAGACCAAAACGAGAGATACGAAAGCCTAATAGATATAAGGACGCCATTATATACCAGATAGAATAAATAAGAGTACATTAGAGGGAAGATGTAGGGATTAGTACTAGGGATTAAATATAAGACAAAACAAATATAAAGGAAAACTAAAACTGAGCGTCCGAAAGAATGAACGGTAGAGAAAGAAATTTATTAAAATGAGAATCGAATAATCCTGCGATATGAAAGTACAAGCTGCGCAATAACGTTCAATTTAAAAAACAAAGGAGCATCCGAAAAGCTGAGAGATGACAGAAGCGAACCCGGAGAGCAGGGCGAAAACATACGGCGACAGAGGAATCAGAACGACGAAAACTTCAGTCTTGTGATTGATCTCGAAGAGAGCTGTTGGCTGTGCAAGACGGATTGTAAAACGTAATAAAGAATCACAGAAAATTAAAAGAAAATGAGCGGAATTCACCACAATAGCTTCACACAATCTTGCTTCAAACCACACACATTCTTTATATAAAAAAAAATCGTCGTATTCCAAATAGCCGCCTAACTGCGAGGATACTCAAAAACGGTATATTCAATACAGCAAAAAATCATCGAAATAAAGCAGCGCAAATCACACATTTAAGATAAATTATGAATGATAAGCGCAGCTTCATTTCAATGTGCACAACACTTCAACACTTAGCGAAACTTCGATCGCCCGGGACTTAGGCTAACACGCGCGCGGCCTTTCACGGCGAACGCTTGAGCTGCACTGACGATTTCGTGTGGTGGCAAGAAAGCGAGCGCACAGAGAAACACGCTGCACTAGTGCGAGCGAGACACCGATACCAGCATGCCGCTGCGAGAAAACCAAACTGAGCGCGCAGGCTGAAAGTGAATCAGAATATATGTTTATTGGTATTTTTCTTTTAAGTACATGTGTACATTTTTCTTTTGCGAGATTTAGCGTAACGTTTGCTTTTCACTGCTGTGGAGGATTTTGCCAGGAGGCAGTTTGTTTTCATTTTAGAAAGAACGGTGTTAGTCCTAGGGCCTTTTGTTACGCTAACTTAACTTAAACTAAAATTAAACTAACTTATCTACTTAACACTATTAGATTAGAAGCAGGACAAAAAGAATAAGAAATTCAAAATAGAAAAGAAAGGAGGAGTAAGAAGAAAAAAATAAAATTCAAAAGAGTGCCCTTAGAAGGGGGGAACCTGATGTTGCGCATTTTTCTTTAACGCGTTCTGTTATAACATATCCAATTTGATCAATTGGATGTGTACTGGTTTTTTCGTATAATTCCTCTAACCTGGTCCAGTAGGGGGCATTCGCAATTAGTCGCAAACATCGGTGTTGGATTTTGAGATAGGCAGAACACACCCGCAAGTTAAGCAATGAATTAACAACGCCCATGCATAGACAACACGCATTACATCTATTTTCCCATTAGACAGAAATCCCATTTAAACCAGTTCAAACAAAATAGTGCCAACGCAACAAGAATTTAACAAGAAAATGTATGTATCGCTAACGGAGCACGTAGGCTCCTGATAAGAACACCCCAGAAATTATCAATAAATCGAGTTAGAATTCCAGTGTAATTAACTTACTTCTTCCTCCAAGTTTTTGTGAGCATTGCTCTTTTTGGGAAATTCGATACTCATTAAGAGTGGTAAGACCTCTTTGGTAAATTCCGTTGTTAGATTAGCGAAAGTTTTCATCGGGGTGCCAGCCTTTTTCAAGGCTTTTCTCGGGAGTACTGCTCCCCCAATTAATACAGTCCACGAGACGGAGTAGGCCGTAGAAACCTACATTTTGGTCCTTCGAACCGGATAACGCAACCAGGTGCGTTCATCACCAGGAGATAACCAACCAGGGTTAGTCTCATCTTCGGCAATCGGACGGATTGCATCTTCGGCAACAAGGGTTGCTACTTCGGCGGACAACCGGGTGGGTTGGTCCCATCTTCGGCGGACAACCGGGCGGGTTGGTCCCATCTTCGGGGACAACCGGGCCGGTTGGTCCCATCTTCGGCAATCGGACGGATTGCATCTTCGGAAACAAGGATTGCTACTTCGGCGGACAACCGGGCGGGTTGGTCCCATCTTCGACGGACACCCAGGCGGGTTGGTCCTACTTCAAGTGAAACAAAGATAACAGCGATCATCGTCAGCACACGTGGAGATTAGACTTGCCCAATGTCGATCTCACGTGCATCTCCTGTGGAAGAAGATCATCCAATCATCGAAGACCAGGAAGGCGGCGAAATGGCACAAGCCAATGTTCGAAGGAGGACGTGAAGCGTCACAGCCAAACTCTTACACAGCCAAACACAGCCAAAGTATATCCAAAGTCTACGCGTCAAACACAAAGGCTTATGTCGCAAGCTGGCAAACATGAACACCGAACAGAAAGACGAAAGCATATCTCAAGTCCAACGAGGTATGCTGGAAGAACTGAAAGCGGTGCAGAGCCACGTCATGGATTTAATCCTCGAAGAATTGCCAGATGACGTAGACGAAGATTTGGCAAAAGACGAAGCATTCCACTCACTATATGCTTCTAAGGCAGCGAAGTTGGTCGTAATCGACAAAAAGCCATCGTCAGCTACAACACCTCCTGAAGTTGCATCATCAGCGTTCTCCATCCAGCATCATCTCAACATTCCAATGCCGACTTTTGATGGTCTATACGAGCACTGGCCAACGTTCAAGGCCATGTTCTTAGACATCATGAAGCGGACTAATGACTCGGATGCAGTAAAACTTCACCATCCCAACAAAGCGCTGCAAGGGAAAGCAGCTGGCATCCTGAACACGTCCATTCTGAATGGCAACAACTTCCAGGCGGCTTGGGACGTCTTGGAAAAGCGTTTTGAGAATCCTCGGCTGATTGTCGACAAGCACATCGCAGGATTGCTTCAGCTCAGGCACGCACCCCGAGAATCTGCAAAGGACCTACGGAAGCTAGCGGAAACGTGCAAGAGTCATGTGGATGGCTTAGTGTTTATGAAGCAGACTATTGGCAGTACCAGCAACCTCATCATCACACATCTTCTCAGCTCATGTATGGACGCTGACACAAGGAAGGCATGGGAGAGTTCGTTGGAGAGTTTCCAGATCTCTTCAAAACTCTCGATTTCATCAATCGACAATGTGAGGTGCTCGAAAGCTGCACGCCAGAGACGTCACGGAAACCAACAAGCACCAAAGCCTTCATCTCCACCACAGCTGCCAATCCATCGTGTGTACTGTGCCAGCAGCATCATGCTCTTCAGAACTGTCCAACCTTCATCGCGATGTCAGTGCTGCAGAGGAAGAGCAAAGTACAGTCATTGAAACGCCGATTCAATTGCCTCAGCGCTGGACACCCGGTTTCGCAGTGCCGATCAAAATGGACGTGCCGAACTTGCAAGAAACGTCATCATTATCTACGTCATGGGGAGCAACTTCAAGCAGCACCATCTCTTCAGCCTCCAGTTACCGCTGCAACATCTCATCAGCATCCAGTCGATGCAGCACAACCAACATTCATCGGGGCATCGATGACTTCATTGACGACAGCAGTGTCATCCACAGTGCTATTGTCAACAGTAGTGCTCAACATCCGATCGTGCCGGAGTTAGCCATCCAGCAAGAGCTCTCTTGGATAACGGAGCTCAATCAAACTTCATCACCGGCAGGATGGCACAGTTCCTGGAATTGCCGCGGAAGCTGATCAATCTTCCGCTTTCAGGCATTGGTGGCAGTACAAGATCGAATGTGCGACATTCCATCGAAACCACCATCCATTCTCGATGCTCGAGCTATGCTGCATCATTGGAGTTGCTTGTGCTACCGTAGCTTTCAGCAGACATACCAACTCAACGGATTGACATCAGCTACTGGAAGTTACCCGAAACCTGCATCTTGGCTGATCCATCCTTCAATCGGCCAGAAACCATTGATATCATCTTGGGAGCAACACACTTCTACGAGATCCTGAGGATCGGACGACTCTCCCTGGGTGACAGTATGCCAACCCTTCAGGAAACTGAATTTGGTTGGGTAGTCAGTGGCAGTGCTACCATAACCGAACCCATGTCACCGGTAATGTGTGCGGTGGCAACACACACGAACGAGCTGGACAATCTGATGAAGCAGTTTTTCGCCATCGAAGATCTGAGCAACACACCAAGCTGGAGCATCGAGGAACGAGCCTGTGAGGACCATTACACGGCAACCACCACACGAGAAGAGGATGGCAGGTATATGGTCCAGCTTCCACGCAAGCCAGAGAAGATTGGCAAGCTTGGCGCATCAAGGACTATCGCACTTCGACGGTTCCTAGCACTAGAACGTCGACTTCAACGGGAACCCGACACCCAGCGTGCCTATGTGGACTTCATGGATGAGTACCTTCGCTTAGGTCATATAAGCAAGGTGGCAGCTTCTTCAAAAAAACGATGAATCGTTTTATCTACCACATCATCCGGTCTTCAAGACCGACAGCACCACGACGAAGTGTCGAGTGGTGTTTGACGCATCGAGTAAATCTTCAACGGGTGTGTCATTGAACTACACACTAATGGTCGGGCCGACCATTCAACAAAATGCCTCTTCTATTTTGCTGCGGTTCCGGACTCAACCAATTGCGCTTACCGCTGACGTCACAAAAATGTACTGGCAGGTTTGGATTCATCCAAAGGACCGGTCACTGCAACGCATAATTTGGCGGAGTTCACCCAACGATCCGATTCAGGAGTACGAGCTCAACACGGTACATATGGGAGAGCATCCGCTCCATTCCTGGCAGTGCGCTCGTTGCAACAAATCGTAGCGGACCACGGAAGAGTTTCCAGCCGCCGCAGAACGGTTCTGTGACTTCTACGTAGATGACTTCGTTTCCGGCGGGCAATCATTTGAAGTGGCGCAGATGCTGCAGCTGCAAACTGAGCAACTTTACGCAAGTGCAGGATTCGAGCTGCGGAAGTGGGCGTCCAGCGACCCATTAGTACTCCAGAACGTCAACCAGGAGAAATTAGCATCCAGCCCTTATGCTACCAGTGGATCTTTTATGTTTGATACTTTTACTTTTTATTACACGTATTACTACATATATAATAAATAATAAAACACAATGAACAAACGATTAACACTTTAAAATATACAAGTGCGGTGGCCGCGCACCAGCCGCACCGAGCGCCCCTGCCGAGAGCTCCTGCTCGATCGGATCGCAAACACACTCTAATTGTGCGCTCGGCACACACTAAGCCTTGCGCTGCTTAGTGTGCGACAGTGTGCGTGACACACTGTCGTCCTCCTGGACGTTGACCAGTGGCAGCGCAACTGCCACGGCAAGTCCAGGGGTCGGCACGGCTGCCCACAACATCTCCCCCTTTTAGTACCGAAGGGCTCGAACCGACGCGGGGGTATTCCACTAAGGGAATACCGGCGTGGTCAACCCTTCCGGCCGATGCTGCCAAGATGTGGGGACCCTGATGTTGTCGCGCTGAGCAGCGCTTGCTGCTGCTCTCGGCCCTCACCGCGATGGCGTTAATCAGCGGTGATGCTGCTGCTCTGCCGCTCCCTGGGACGGCGGCGATGGTGTGACGGCGATGATGATGACGATGGTGATGACGATGATGATGATGCCGCGATGATGATGACGATGATGATGATGCCGCGATGATGATGACGATGATGATGATGCCGCGATGATGATGACGATGATGATGATGATCCTTGCCCCAGGGCAGCAGCGATGTATTTTTTTTTTCGATGACGGGCGGCAGAGATGAAAATACTCGGGCGGCATGGTTCCTCGCCCTCCTACGATGCTTTGGCTGCAGCCGGGGAAAAATGTGTGTCCCGTTGGAACGGCGCTGCAGCCAGGGCGGCATGGCTCATCGCCCTTCATTTATGCTGAGGCTGCAGTCGGGGCGCAATTGGCGACACCCGTTCGACTGCAGCCGGGACGGCATGCTACCTCGTCCCCTTTGGACACTGTGGCTGTAGCCAAGGCGCAATTAGCGACGCATGTTCGACTACAGCCAGGGCGATATATGATTTCGCCCTACCGGACACTGTGCTGCAGCCAGGGTGACATATGTCCTTACCCATCTGGAAACGGTGGCTGCAGCTGGGGCGACATGGCACCTCGCCCATCCGGTAACTGCTGCTGCTGCAGCTAGGCGGAAAGCGTTTTGCGCCGATGTGGGGCTGCTGTGTTGCAGCCGATGCAACTTGTGCGTTGCCGATCCTTATTGTACTGCCGAGGCGGAATGTTACGTCGCCGTGATGTAAGGCAGGGCTCGAGCCGCGGCGGAATTGCTGCCTCGCCGATGATGTGCTGAGCTCGAGCCGGGCGGTATTGCTCGTCGCCGATGGATCCTTGCACTGCTGCTGCTGCAGCTGGGCGGAACGCGTCCTCGCCCGATGAAGCTGGGGCTGCAGCATGGGCGGATGTGACGCCCATCCGAAGATCCAGCAGCAAGGCGGAAAGCTGCCTCGCCTGTGGTGCTGCTGGCGTTGCTGGGGCTGCAGCCCGACGACCTTCCTTGTCGCCGAGAGTGTGTGTTCGGCTGCCCCTGTGGTCGCCAATGATGGGACGGCAGCCGGGGCCTCGGTGTCTGCGGTGGTATAAATAATAAAACACAATGAACAAACGATTAACACTTTAAAATATACAAGTGCGGTGGCCGCGCAGCAGCCGCACCGAGCGCCCCTGCCGAGAGCTCCTGCTCGATCGGCTCGCAAACACACTCTAATTGTGCGCTCGGCACACACTAAGCCTTGCGCTGCTTAGTGTGCGACAGTGTGCGTGATACACTGTCGTCCTCCTGGACGTTGACCAGTGGCAGCGCAACTGCCACGGCAAGTCCAGGGGTCGGCACAGCTGCCCACAACAGGATCGAAGGGACTTCTCGCCACCCTCGGTTTGATTTGGGACCCAGCATTTGACACGTTGCAGTTTAAAATCAACACCCCATACGTGATTGGGGCATTCACCAAGAGAAAGGTGCTATCGTGCATCGCCAGGATCTATGATCCTTTGGGCATCGTCGATCCCGTGAAAGCCATGGCCAAGCAGTTCCTCCAACGCATCTGGACCCTGCAAACGGAGCAGCAACAGCTCTGGGGATGGAATGACGAGTTGCCATATCATCTACAAGGAGAATGGATCAACTTCCACAACCAGTTGATACATTTACAAAATCTACACATTCCTCGTGTAGCCATCAGGCGAGATTCGACATCAAGCCAGTTCCATTTTTTCTGCGATGCATCGGAAAAGGGATATGGCGCATGTTGCTACATCAGAATCCGAGATGACAACGGAAACATCACGATACAACTGTACGCGTCGAAACGCGTGGGTTACGAGCATCGCCAAATTGCTGGAAACCATTCGTCGCCAATCGCGTCTCCCAAGTGCAACACCTGAACCAAGGAAGTGTTTGGCGACACATCCCCGGAGTCGACAATCCAGCGGACTTAGCATCGCGTGGTTGCTTGAGCAAGGACCTTCTAGACCAGCGGTCGGCAAACTTTTGAGGCAAAGGACCAACTTGAGTAAATGATCGAGTGCCGCGGGCCAGGTGAATGCGGTATTTTTATTATTGCGCTAAAAATTATTACATTTTAATTTTTTACAAACAGTTTAGGTATTATTGTTATTTTTCTGTAATTAAATCATCAAAATACGGTTAAAAATAATGATACCAACTTTAAAAACGAATTGTAATCTTCGTCATTTGAGAATCAGCAATACATTACCAAAAATTTGATCAGTCAAAAAATAACAAAAAGGGATTAATATCGCTTCTTGAAGACCCCTCCTCCCACGCCGCAAAAAATATGGAATATATTCCGGGGATAATACAAACGTCTGAACGGCTGAAAAATTATCGAAGCAAACATAGATTCAGTAATTATAAAAATGCTTTATGGACAAGTCAGATGTCATGCCAAGTCAGATCAATTGATAACTGATTCCGTATGAAAAAGCACTTTGTACGTTCGTTGTACTCGTAAACAGGAACAGTGTGGAATCGTCGTTCTCGTTAAAATAACAGGGGTTTTTAAATATTTGTTTTTGCTTTTAAATACGAATATCCCTAAAATAGTTCAAAGGGAAACCAACCGATTTGTGTGAAATTAAGAAAAAAAAAATAAATAAAAAAAATTTCGCGTGAAAATGTATGGAGCTTTTTCACTACATTTAAAATTTTGTATTGCATCTTTTGCGCTGGCGATAGTCTAATGCTCTCCCATCAAATGCAAGTCGCATGCAAATCTTTAGATAAATTTATTGTAACCAGGCTTTAGTATATCTCAGCAATATTAAATTTCGTGTGCGAATTCCTTCATTTCGAAAGTCTTATCATCGTGTTGAATCAATGTTAAAATTACATAACGGTTGCATCAACAAAATTGACAAATTCATGGATTTATCATGGGATTATCTTCACCCGCTCTAACAAAACGTTAATTGCACTTTAAATAGTAGTATCCCATGAGGCAACAGACAACCTCTATCAGTCACCTCACCTTGACACCTCTATCAGTCGAACTCTAACCATGATGTCCAAACAAGTGACATCGTTCGGCGTTCATATTTCGTGAATTTCGGTAGAATTTCAACATGACACCATAGTCTGCAAACTGGTACAACATCCGTCACATGTGTTCCATCGAATTTTTCTGGACCAACATTATGCAAAAGCTCTAGTCTAACAATATTGTCGCGAGCACTTAGGATGCCTATAGGCATGTCTTCGTCCATTATCCAGCCAGCCGAAAAAAGGCAATTTTTTCATGTAAACGTTACGGGGATATTGATCACGAGTTCGAACATACCGAAAGATCGTTTCGAGAGTTCATCTGGCGTCCCTCAGGGCAGCAACTTGGCTGTTCTCGCTTTTTATTAACGACGTCACACTGGCCATTACGGAAGCAGATTGTCTGCTTTATGCGGATGATGTTAGGCTGTTTCGTATCGTACGGAACACTTCCGACTCTCTTTCTCTGCAAAGATCGATTGATGTTTTCTCTGACTGGTATATCAATAACGACCTGCTAATTTCTGTTGATAAGTGTACGTCAATGTCTTTCTTTAGAATAGCTAGTCCGATAAGGTATATCTATAGCATATCAGGGACACAACTACCGCGGTGCAATACGGTCAGGGATTTAGGAGTCACCCTGGATCGCAAACTAGATTTCCGACAACATTACTGTGATATTTTAGACAAAGCTAACAAAATGCTAAGATTTATTCGTCGACATTCGAGAGAGCTCAATGACCCACACTGCCTGTTAACTCTGTATAAGTCCTATGTTCGTTCCATCCTTGAGTTTAGTTCTACAGTTTGGTGTCCGTTCTCTGTTTGGTCCAATAGAATAGAAGCTGTCCTAAAGAGAGTTACTCGTATTGTCCTACACTTCACTCCGTGGCGTAATGTAACCCCTCGTCCATCGTATCATACTCGTTGTTTGTTGTTTGGTCTGGGTTGTTTTGTCACACTTGCTAGGAGACGTGATAATGCCCAATGTACGTTTTTGTCCAAACTTATTGTCGGTGCGATAGATTCGCCAGAACTACTGGCTAGAGTCAACATAAATGTGCCTCGTAGAGTGTTCCGTAACTACAGACTAATAAGAACTGACCTTACAAGACGTGCATACAGCGAGAACGACCCAATGACTGCGATGGCCCGTAAATTTAATCAGCGTTGTTTGACTGGCACCTACCTACAAGATTCTGTTGATCCGTCTTGTCATTGTACACTGCGTTAGTTATTTAAGTTCTAATTTTAATTCAGTGACAAGGCCGCTTGTTTGGCCAATCACTTAATACGATAAACAATACAATACAATACAATACAACACACCCGCAAGTTAAGCAATGAATTAACAACGCCCATGCATAGGTAACACGCATTACAAGTATTTTCCCATTAGACAGAAATCCCATTTAAACCGGTTCAAACAGAATCCAGTTGGAATAGTACCTACGCAACAAGAATTTAACAAGAAAATGTATGTATCGCTAACGGAGCACGTAGGCTCCTGATAAGAACACCCCAGAAATTATCAATAAATCGAGTTAGAATTCCAATGTAATTAACTTACTTCTTCCTCCAAGATTTTGTGAGGATTGCTCTTTTTGGGAAATTCGATACTCATTAAGAGTGGTAAGACCTCTTTGGTAAATTCCGTTGTTAGATTAGCGGAAGTTTTCATCGGGGTGCCAGCCTTTTTCAAGGCTTTTCTCGGGAGTACTGCTCCCCCAATTAATACAGTCCACGAGACGGAGTAGGCCGTAGAAATCAACAATCGGTTTAGCCCTATTTGAACCCTGCGGATGTTGGTTGGTGCGCTACTTTTCCAAACCGAGATACTATAAGTTGCCATGGGAAGAATTATTTGTTTATTGATCGCGATCTTGTTCTTGTAGCAAAGACGAGAGCCTCGATTCACTAGGGGATACAATTTTTTAAGCAAGACATTGATCCGAGTTGCCAGCTCTCGGGTATGGTGATGATAAAGCAGCTTGTTATCCATGATTAGACTCAGATACTATACCCTTGATAACCAAGGGATTGTTGTTCCTGCCGCAGTTTGCTGGTAGCCAATCGGGTTTAGTAGCTGGTGTCTTAGCCAATGTGGGACAATCATGGTTTGTATCTTTGCGTTGTTGATGCGGATTCTCCATTGAGTGGAAGCTGCTCAACTTTGCTTGCAAAGTTAGTGTTGCGAATTTCTGCTACGCGGTCTGAGATGATGCGTGAGAGATTAGCCGCTTGTCGCTTTAACAGTTGATCACCGCTTCTCTGGTATTGGCGCCTTAGTGTGTTACGATGCTTGATTAAGTCTTGGGTGTATTCGTCTAAGGTGACAATTTCCCCCTTAATACGCACCTCGGGAACGCATTGGAATACTGCAGCATTAGGAGTCCTGCAACATTTTAATGGCTAAATCTATGGATTCTGGTGAAAGGAGTACTTCGGTCGACGATATGCTTGGATCAACCATGGTTCAAAAACGGGCCCAATTGGCTTTGTGGTAGTTCCTGCGTTTTGCTTGTGGGGTTCTGTTCGGTTCAAAACATAACTAAGTATACACAGGAAAATGGTCTGAGTTAAGTTCGCCGATGGTGCATGGTTTAATTATCACTGTGTTCGTAAGATACAGATCTAATGTGCTGGTAGTCCCCCGAGCAGGTATATATGTTGGTTGATCAGGATAATCGATGATAAAGCTTCCGTGCTGTGCGATGTCGGCTAAGATTCTCCCGTTAGAGTTGCTACGATTGTTGTTCCACAGGGTATGAAACATGGCTAAACGAACAAATACGGTCTTCGCTCTTCTCGGGTAACAAATACAACATTTACCGTTGCGATCGCTCTCCTAATAACAGCGCATACTCTCGTGGTGGTGGTGCACTAATTGCATGTGCAACAGATCTGATCACCGAATTGATTTCATCTCCAGCCAACATCGAGATGGTTTGGGTAAAGATTAGGATGCAGAGAGTATCTCTATTTATAGGCGGCATTTATATCCTGCCAGGTATGATAGCAAATAACGCATTGTTAAATAGCCTTAGCGATAGTATTGATGCGGTTCAACACCGCCTAAAAAGAAACGATTCAATGTTATTGTTAGGTGATTTCAATACGCCTTCTATTGTTTGGACGCCCATTGAAAACTATTATGTTTCAAGTAATGCACAGTCATCAAGCAACGCTCAACATAATGTATTTTGCGACGTAATAACAGAGTGTAGTCTCCGTCAAATCTCAGGGATCAAAAACAGTCTGGGACGTCAATTAGATCTAATTTTTGTTAATGAGAGCGCAGTTGATATAAACTCTCAGGTGCTATCGGCTGTAGCACCTTTGCTTAGACCAGATGATTATCATCCAGCTTTAGAATTCTCTCTCTCTCTCTCTGCAAATATTCAAAAGGCTCCGCGCTCAGTATCGTCAAATATTCGTAGATATAACTTTAAAAAAATGGATTACTCTAAACTTTCAGCTATGCTTTCGAACATTAACTGGTCGTTCTTAGATACAGATATTTCAATTAATGATGCGGTTACTGCTTTTAATGCTAATATTATCTCGGCTTTCCCCTCCTGCTGTCCTACCTATAAACCTAACAACTCCCCTCCCTGGTCTGACTCTACACTCCGCTCCCTCAAAAGAGATCGCAATCGCACACTACGTAATTATCAAGACATGCGAGATCCTCATCATAAGCGCATATTCAAATACG